>JBBBDQ010000194.1:2385000-2585000 GCA_037127315.1 Ascarosepion bandense | reverse complement strand
AATATGTTATCCGCTGCCTTTTCCTGTCTCTTTTCCCTCTATCTGGCCTGCTGGTATCACGTTCTCCAAGCCCTTCTTCCTCATTGTATGTCCCAGGAACTTCAGTTGTCTCTTCCTGATGCTCAATATTGATTTCCTTTTCGTTTCCATTTTTCCAACACCTCATCATTGCTTACATGCTCGGTCCATGATATTTGCAGCATCCTTCTGTTGAACTACATTTCAGCTGCTTCAAGTTTTTCCTTCATCTTTAATGATATTGTCCAACATTCACTGCCATACTGAAGAAATAGCAAATTACGCAAAAAAAAAAAAAAAAAATCAAAATTGCACTGACATCTCATTTCAACGGATATATACATTTACCAAAAATAACTTGAAATATTAAAGAGTAAATTTATTCAATAAAATCAACATTGGCTTAAATCACGGCATCCAGACGACTTCGGAATCTCCTGCACCTCTTCTGGGTGGTCTCATAATTATAGCCAGTAGTGTAAGTCTTAAGTTAATTTTTTAATCTCTCGATTGTGGAACTCTCTTCCGACTAGAAGCTTTCCGGTTAAATTTGATCTTCAAAATTTAAAGACAATTTCAATCTTAATTTCCCTTCTTTTATTGTTCTCGCTCTTTAAAAATGTTTTTCTTGGATTATTTCATACTCAGTAACCACCCCCTCTGAGTGTTAGTGGCTCTGTTGCCTTGTTTGTGTGAAATAAAAAAATAAAAATGATAGGACAAGTAGTTATCCCCCCCCACAACTTTAATCAAAACAATATGAAAGCATAAAAATATACTTTTATAGTAAAAATTCCAGCAATACCTTTTTGAAGAAGAAATATTTTCTAGCAGTACATTTTTGAAGAAAATATTTCCAGCAATATATTTCGGAATAAAATTGAAGGAAAAAATATTGTCAGCAATTTTTTAGAAATATACCAGCAATACATCTGACTCTCGACAAAACCATCCTTACAAAAATACATCAATGAAACCTGATCTACAAACTGCTTTTCAAAAATACAAAACCAGAATACTCCTTAAGTTTTCTAAAAAAAGAAAAAAAACTTTTTCATTTAAATCTGACTCAATCAGCATTCTCACTATAACGGAACATTTAAAAATATCCTAAAAACCCAAATTTTTGGTATTAAATAACCCACCGAGGTGTTGATATGCCGTTAAACAAAACTCAAACTCAAACTCTTTCAGGTAGAAAATAAATGTAGCATGTAACCCAAAACAGGAAGGGGCACAAAGTAAGGGTCTTTTTCATTGGATTTATTCAACCTCTACAGTGAGACGATCATCCTAAAAGAACTCGAAGTTCTATCAGGATCCATTATTGGTGGACACAACCTTCACAATAAAAGATACGCAGATTTTTTTTTTTAATCGTATCACCCCGAGCAAGGCGGTAACGCCACTGATGTGCAGGTGGCTACGTAATAGTGAAAAGTTTGGAAAAGAGAAAACCGGAAACCACATCCTAAACAGGGAACACGGGATGAGCCTCTTAACCTGTTCAATAGACGTGGTTGGAGTGTGAACCGGGCGATAGATAGATCTATCTACTCCAATGTCACCGTGTTGATGATAGAAAGAAAAGTGCAAAAACTCCTAGACAAGGTAGTAAAGGAAAGAGAGAAGAAAGTACTAATCAGCAAATATAAGAAGACAGAATATTATGGTCGTTAGCAAGGACAACCCAAGATGCGACCTCCGAAATGGGGACGGCAGAATCAAAAAGAGAAATTTAACTGAGAAATCTTTTAATAAACGGCGGAAAATGAGACACCGAAATACAAAGACACATTGGAACAGCGAAAAAAAGTATTAAGTAACAGGAAAACTTTGTTAGAAACAAAGAAAAGTGTGCTGAGGTACTTAGTAATATTAATATTCCTATATAGCTGTGAATGCTGGATAATTTCCTCACAGATAAAAAGGAGACATCAAATAACAGAGTTAGCTGAAAATACAATGGACGGAACTTAGGAACAACAAGAAAGTTTTATGAAAATCGGGAACAAAAATAAACTTGTACTTGAAATAAGAAAGAGACTAATGAATTCTTTTGGAGATATAACGAGGAAAGAAAACTTGGAGAATTTGATACTCACAAGATATATTGAAGGCAAGAGGGGCAAATGGAGCCTGCCTAACGAACATTTTTGAATAATGACAAAACTAGTAGTGGGGGGTGGGGGTGGGTAGTAAGGGGGTAAACATTACTTAAGGCTATAAAAGATAGAAAATAATGGAGAGTCATGATCGACTGCACCACCCGGAAGGGGGACAATGCACGCAAAATCAATAAACATAAAGGAGAGGAAGGAGATCAAAATTGAATTATGTTCTTTGAATATGTATGGCAGTTGCTGAACTCAGGCACCATCTGTTGTACCAAATCTCATCTTCTCAACCATTGTTATTGTTGATGACTGTGCTATGAATAAGTTGCTTTTCGAAGTCAAAACGCTAAATAAATATATACCAATATTATCTATGATGCAAATAATATTTCATAGCCTGACAAAATAAAATAAAAAAGAAATGACCTTTTACTATAGATAAAATTTGTTTTCTTATTTCGTTCTTAACATATGCGACTATCAAAAATCCAACGCATTAGTTGTGCCAAAAGCCCTATAACACTATTTTCTATCTTTTGACTTCTTTTTTTTTTAATGTGCCATGTCACTTCAGAACATAGGTGATCATGGCTCTTCACATCTTCCTGTCTCTTGTAACTCTTAATAAATTTAGTTCTTTTTGTTATTTCTCCCAAACTCTGTTCTATCATCCATTTACTCAAGCTCATCAATTACGTTACGTGTTTCTTCCCTCTGTACCTCTTTCCCTTAATCTGTCCTGTGAATGTTAGATTTTCCAAGCCCTCCTACCTCATTGTTCCGTAGATATTTTCAAGCGATGTCTAATGCAAAAAAAAAAAAAATCGTCAAAAAGCAATAATACAACCATACGTCAGGAATTTGGTAAGTAATTTTGGTTCTTCAGTAAACGAGTAATTTTGGCATAAATCAAAATCAAGAGGCATAGATAACGTCTCGGATTGAGGAATCGGAGAGCTGCGTTCGAATTCCAATCAAATTCATTGCATTCAATGACGTGCTTGGTAAAGATATGAATCCGTCTCTTTAGGACAGACAGGGTTCTATAGACGTGGTGGGGTAACCTATCTCGGAGAAGTGAAACTCTGAATTCAGAACCAGCTTGGAGAGGTTCAGGATCCGTCAGACTATCTTATCCAATATACACCACTTCTACTGCAGTTCCGTTTCGGTACTGTGGTGCCCCTACTCTGGTGAGTCACGGGACAAAAAAAAATATCAGAATCTGTCACAGGAAAAAATTGTAAAATGCTATGAAAGTGAGAAGCAGAGGGAATAAGTAATCCAAGAAAGAGCATCAGATCTGATGACTGAATACGGAAAGAATCATCGATATAACTGCAACAGCAAAACAGGTGAAGACGGAAGAACACCAAAAATTGGGGAAAATACAAAAACATTACCCAGGAGCTGAAAATAAAAATTAGAATATAACGATTAGAATCATGCCTAGAATACATGGTTCAAAATGTCAAGAATGGTGATTTAAGAAAAAACATTAAGAATACCCAAGTCTGGGAAAGATGCTGGAGACTTGAAAAAGGCTGCTATTATGACTAAATCCCCAGTGATGAACTAATTGACTTTTAGGGTATACAAGCAAATATCTAATCTAAACTTATTTAGAAATGGAACTTTGTCTGTGTGTGTGTATGTATGTACGTGTGTGTGTATATGTGTCTGTGTGAGTCCATTACCTATAGACTCCAAAACGGCTGAACCGATTTTCTTGAAAATTTACACAGTTGTACTATAAGCGTCTGCGAGTGTTCTTAGCTAGGTTTTGTGTCGAGGTACCCCCGATAAATATCGAAAATCGATAATCAAAAAAATCGGGTTATAAAAGAAGTGTTCCGATTTTAATCAAATTTGATACACTCATAGACAAAGACATAAGAAACGATATTCAGAAGTTTTAAGGTTGCAGTTTTTACAATAGTGAAGAAAATCGATAATATATATATATAAAAGGCAAGATGTTTGTGTGTGTGTGTCTGTTTATCTGCCTGTATCTCTGTATTTTTTTCAGCCCTTTTATTTTAGTTTTTGTTTCGGGTTTGGCTCTAAGTAGGTATAATTGTAGTTCTTAGTCTCAGCCATGATACCACTTAGTCAGAGGACTTATTTTGCCTTTCAAAATTCAGTTTACGACGAAAAAATTATTTCATATCGATAGCAGGAAATGAAAATTTGACTTACATCCATTCATTTTTCTTTCAATCTACGGTTTCGCTTTAACTAGAAACAACTATTGCTTTTTACTCTTTCGTGCCAACGTCCAAAGAGTCTGAGCTCCAGGACTATGGATTAGTTTTAAAGCTTTCATTACACCCGAGCAACGCCGAGCTATACTGCTACTATTAAATAAATAATAACGATATGACATGGCTGCTCAGTACAGACATTGGTCAACCTCCCTCTCAAAGAGAATTGGTAGGAACATTAGCCACCGCATGTTGTACAGAATTATTTGGTTACCATTTTCTGGAATTTTCGCATTCAAACTGAGAGAAAAATCCAAGTATAATTGTGAAAACTTGTGTCTTCTGATAGATGTTTCAACCCCAGTAGACAAAAATAAACACATCTCTGAAATCGTTTGTTTTAAGTAAATACCAGGACATAGGGATAGAAATTAATATACTGTAGAATTCAGTCAGTCAGTTAAGTGCCATACGTGAAACACGCTTGGGCGATTATGTCTCGAAAGAGACATGACTGACTGGGCAAAAGATTATCACGCAGTAGGTTGCCATTGCTTTCTGCGTAGAAAGAAAGACTGTAGAATTATCTGTCGTTATTAGCGTTTAGTGAATTATATTGAAAGGCGCAAAGAAATATTTGAATCAAATTCTTGGCGCCCTTAGAATTAGTGAATTTCCAGCAGATACTCCTAGGTACCATTAACTTATTGAGTATATTTTTATCCATACAGTGACCACAACTTCATGGCATCGCATCTATATAAATCTTCTAGTACAAAAATAACTTGTTGTCTCTTGAATGGTTTTGTTTAAACCTTTGTAATCACTTCAACCAATACAAGCCAATAAAAATCGCTCTGATCCAAAGAGCTACTGACAGTGAAAGAAACACAAAGGACAATAAAAGAATAGTTAACAGAAGATGATGATTCCCATTGAATTTAAATCTTTGAAGATCGTAGTTGACAAGAAAGTAGATATCCTAAAGAGAATTCCACCAGCAAGAGAAGAAACTATTAGCAGAGAACTTAAGGTTATAACTAGAAATTTCGACAGAGGATGTTGAATGTGCACTGAAAACGCACATAACTAAAATAAATAAAATTCCTAATTTTTGTCTCTATTATCTAAACACTGTACACAAAAAAAAAATAACCAATGATCCTACTAAAATTCCGGCATGGCTAACCAAAGGTATTACCTCCCTTCTACCCAAGAACGGTGACACAAATGTCCAAAAACTATAGACCAATTACATGCCTTCACAATACTTACATATATTCTGACAAAACAGACATATTCGTCATTAGAAAAAAATGGCATACTACCGCTTGAAAAAAAAAGATGCAAACGTGGATCTTAGGGATGTAAAGACAAATTGCTCATTAATAAGATGATCTTGGAAAACTACTTCAATACAAAGGAAAATCTCAGTACTGTCTGGATAGATTATTATAAGACATTCGATAATGTGCCCCATTCCTAAATTTTAAAGTCTTTAAATATATACAAGATATTGTCCATTGTCATCAATCTCATCAAACCGGAAGTCCTTATAATTCATAAAATGATTATAAAATCAAGAAAGGCAATTTGATTATAAAATAACATTTGTATATACACATTTCAATTAATGTTTTTACAATTAAAATAATACTTGAATATAAGTCCAACGGAGGTTAGAATGTTCATAGAAAATAATATAATGCTGAAAAGATAAAAGGCTGGGGAGTGTGGAAGCGTCTTGTTAGGTAAGGAGATGTTCATTTTGGAGTTGCCGCTTCTAAGGTCAGTAAGTCAGTAAGTACTTTTGGGTAATGTCTTTGAAGAGGTCAATAAGTACTTTTGAGAACAGGGAGAAAGAAAGAGGTCAGCATAGTAGCCGCTCGACTTAAGTCAAGGGGATATTAATTAAACTATTCTCCTCTCGTTTTCCCGGCTGTCTAACGATGCTTTTATTCCGCTTTTTATATCTGCCTTTTGGATCAAAACGCAGCTTGTTTTGGAATTTCATACTTGAATTTGATTCTTGACTTCCCATTGGCTGATAAATAAAATTCGCGTAGGCTCGCGAAATGGTAATTTGATATTTGATTAATTTTTATTTTTCAACCGGAACATCTGCGCAAATCCACCTTGCGCGGAGATGATTTTTATTCATTCGCTTTTTGGTTGCTATAGAGCAAACATCCGGTCTGCTTCGCTTTTGCTCGGTCGATATCACCACAGGACATATCTGAATTCAAAACCGATTAAGATTAGGACTAGAATTTCCACTCGGTGAAAACTTAGCCTCATGGGGCTATGATTCTCTACTCTATTATGAGTATTTATTGACACACACATATTTCCAACAAATTAAAGAGTGAACGCTCTATTTTTTAAAAAAAAGTGCTTATTTTGTCGACCGGCCTGCGCACTCGAGAATTCGAACCTGCCCTACTGCAGGGATATTTTCTTTATCAAGTTCCCTTGATTTTGCAAGCCGGTTGACGAAGTAAACACTGTTTAAAAAACGGATTCTCTCCTTAAATACGAATATCCACTAAAAATAAAGTAATATATGCATTTACAACTTCATCAAGAGCACGATATCTAAAGTTTTAAATGATTTTTAAAAACAAAATTTTTTTTGAAAATTATATTTTAGTTTTAATTGCAGGTTAATAGATTAAATTTAATATTTCCAATAAGAAAAATACTTTGCTGTATTTAAAATAGGTACTTCCACTAAATCGCTTAAAAAACAGTATAGTATAAAAAAAAGTTCCAAACTTAATAAAAACGAACTTTTCCCACCAAATATTTATGTTATTATTAAGAGGAAAGATCACAGTATTTTTAATTATTAAAAAAAAAAACATCAATCCTTTCTAAAACGTTCGAAATTTTGGTAAAAATTTTGATTTTATTTTCATTAGCGGGGAGAGAGTTTACAATGGAAAGTGTAATATTATATAACTCACTATTTTTTTTCCTTTGACAAACTCATTAATTTTGAAAATTCTTGCGAAATTCAAATAATTGCCGGAGTTTTCATGGAAACTTTCAGGACTTATTCAAAAATGACAAATTATTTTTGAAACTATAATTCTTAAAAAATATTGGTAAAAATGTTTTTACGGCTGTTTGGACAACAGCCACTTAAACCTCCACTTAAATTCATGAAATTTCAAGAAATTAAATTCTGTAGGCAAAACAGATTTTATTAGTTAAACGCAGGATTCATTAAAGAATTATTATTTTTTCGGTCAGTTAAGTGATATTATTTTTTCAACCATTTTGCACCTTTTACCGAAAATCCGTTCCGAATAGTAAAATAAAAAATGCAATAAAACTATGACATAATTTAATAAAACAAGCTTTTAATTGCTTTAATAAATAATATAAATTAAGTACATTATAGTCTGAAGAACAATTATTTTCGAATAATAATGAAATTTTAAAAGAATTGTTTTCATTTTTTTAATTTATAATAATTTATAAAGTTTCCAAAATATTTTTTAAATATTTCCAAGATGTTAATTTGGTAGGCTATATATATATATATTGTATGGTAATTTCTACATTAAAAGGTACATTAAAAGGTCATGTGTTTCATAGTTTTTTCTTTTTACCGGATAAAAATTGCACAATTATGTCACTTGTGATCACCATACAATTATTTTATCTCGCACCTGTCGAGCTGTCAATACATTTCAAATGCGACAGACAGGTCAGAAAGTTCAACTCTCTGATTAAGAAATAACTTTATTCTAAATGTCATGCTATAAATAAGTAATACTTGTGTAAAGCAGATTAATTTCACATTAAATTTGCTACTTTTAAAAAATAATGTGACACAGATGTATATTTTATTTTGCAAGATTTTTGAAATCAAGAATTAACTTTATAAATGTGTCAATCACTCAAAAATCACCTAAAAATTGAAAAATTAAAAAGACATCTCAAAATGTTTCCAGTCAATATCATTTCTGTTTAAAATACACCAATGTATTTTGTTTACTGAAAATAGTAAATTTAATCATTTAACTTTCAATTAAAACTAAAATAAAAGTTTCAAGAAAACTTTTTATTTTTAAGAAATCAATTTAAAATTTAGATATCGAAAATGAGTGGAGGTACCTAGTTTAAAAATATGATTTTAAACTGACTGGAAATAATTTATTTTCGTCTAAAATAACGGATTAACACCCTTTCTTAGTTGTTTTTCATTGAAATGTAATTCTCCTTATAAAAATAAATTCTAAAATAGAATATACTTTTCTGAATGTTTACTTAGCTGATTTAAACTATAATCTGACTTGAAACCATTGATTTTGGAAATTCTTGCAAAAATCAAATAATTCTCCTATTTTAATTAAAGTCTCAGCACTTATTAAAAAATGAATTAAATTATTATTTTACTTTTTAGAAAATCTTAGTAAAAACATTTTTTTATATCTGTTACCCACCTCACGTAATTTAAATTAAATTTGAATCGAAATATTTATTTTAATAGCTAAAAGCAGAACCCCTTGCAGAATGTAAAATCACAATTTTTTTTAAACTTCTACTCATTTCCCGAAAATCTGGTTTGAATCGTAAAATTAAAAAAAAACTGATATCATTCAATTAATTTTTTTTTTCTGTAAATGATATTTATTTAGGACGCTCTTGTCTTAAGAAAAGTATTTTTCGATTAATAATGAATTTTTACAAGAATTGATCTCATTTTTTTAAAATATTAATTATAACAATTTGTTATAATAATTTGTCAAAAGAAATTTAAATCTTAAAATTCTGCATCACTTTAGTTGCGTTAAGTGAAAACTGTATTTACTAATCAAAAATTGAAAAGCTTAATGCAAATAATTTTTTAACCAACATTGCAAAAATACTTTTCGTTTTATACATATAAAATAAGTAACGTACCCATTTTTGAAAGTATTGTCGACCAGACACATCATTATCCGAAAATAAGAGCGATGGTAAATTAAAAATCAACATTCCACGGAAAATATTTTTATAATTCTTCACATTCAGTCAGTCAGTTAAGTGCCATACGTGATACACGCTTGGGCGATCATGTCTCTTTAGAGACATGACTGACTGGGCAGAAGATTATCCCGCAGTAAATGGACATTACTATCTGGGGTAGACTGGTTGCAAGCCAAGGCTATAGAACGCAATCTGCCCTGTTATTTAACACATAACTGGAGAAAAGAAACGGATTAATACCTTTCCCAAAGGTATTTGTATGTATGTGAATTTTAAGAATTCAACTAGAATTCAAACTCGGTCCCCGATTTCTCATTCCGAGTCGATATCCACTGCTCCACAACGCACATCGTTTGGTGAACATATGTAAACCAATTATCTGATGTAAAAAGATTTTCTATTGGTTAATTCATAAATATAAGTGTCCTTTTCATTGGCGCCTGAAAAGGAATAATGCAAAGTTGGATTTATTAAGTAACTAGCAGTATAGCCCGGCGTTGCTCGGGTGTAATGAAAGTTTTAAAACTAATCCATGGTCCTGGATCTCAGACTCAGCCTAAAGAATATTTGTGTTTGGTGAGAATCGGATAAAAATTGTGGATTTGTATAAAGGACATGAAGACAGATAAACAGACACACACACAAACAAATATTATTTCCTTTTATATATATATATATATATATATATATATATATATATATATATTATCGATTTTCTGCACTATTGTAAAAACTGCAACCTTGAAACTTCTGAATATCGTTTCTTGTCTTTGTCTATGAGTGTATCAAATTTGATTCAAATCGGACCACTCCTTCTATAAACCCGATATTTCGGTTATCGATTTCGATATTTATCGTGGGTACCTCGACACAAAACCTAGCTAAGAACACTCGCAGATGCTTATAGTACAACTGTGTAAATTTTCAAGAAAATCGGTTCAGCCGTTTCGGAGTCTATATGTAACGGACACACACACAGACAGAGATATATACACACACACACACACACACACACACACACATACAGAGACAAAGTTCCATTTATAAATAAGTTTAGATCAAAATATAGAGAAATCCGACAATCTAAATAAAAAAGTAGTGTTTTTGTTTGTTTGTTTTTATTGTGTGTGTGTGTGTGTGTGTGTGTGTGTGTGTGTGTGTGTGTGTGTGTGTGTGTGTGTGTGTTTAATTTAATATATCTGAACTATACGCACGCCAAGTTTGTATTTTTTCCGTAGGCAAAAAGAACCTAGACAGCTTGTCAAAAGAAGAAACTTTTTTTTAAAAAAAAAACTGCTACGTACGTTTCCATGGCAACATGAAACGGAAGTTAAATTATAACGAAACACACATTTAAAATAAAACCAAAAGTGGGTTAAAAAAGACTTTCATGAGGTAACACAGAGAGGTTTCGAATCGACTTATAAAAGATGTCTTCAACATTGTTGAAGATGATAAATCACACTGATTTATAGCAGTGAGCCTTCAATTTGAAACAGCCCTCATGATTATCATCATTATATATATTTTAAAACTTTATAAACGCCTCCAATTACATACAGGGGATGCAAAAGAATGTATAATATAAAAAAACAAAGTTAGCTTGAATATACAAACATCAATAACGGTATTACTTGTTGTATACCTATTTTGCAGCCCCCACGCACCAGTGTATAAAGATATATATATTGGAGTGGATAGATCTATCTATCGCCCGGTTCACACTCCACCCACATCTATTAAACAGGTTAAGAGGCTCATCCCTTGTTCCCTGTTTAGGATGTGGTTTCCGGCTTTCTCTTTTCAAATCTTCTCACTTTGTTTTTTTTTTTCAATTGGAGTAGATAGATCTATCTATCGCCCGGTTCACACTCCACCCACATCTATTAAACAGGTTAAGAGGCTCATCCCTTGTTCCCTGTTTAGGATGTGGTTTCCGGCTTTCTCTTTTCAAATTTTCTCACTTTGTTTTTTTTTTTCAATTGGAGTAGATAGATCTATCTATCGCCCGGTTCACACTCCACCCACATCTATTAAACAGGTTAAGAGGCTCATCCCTTGTTCCCTGTTTAGGATGTGGTTTCCGGCTTTCTCTTTTCAAATCTTCTCACTTTGTTTTTTTTTTTCAATTGGAGTAGATAGATCTATCTATCGCCCGGTTCACACTCCACCCACATCTATTAAACAGGTTAAGAGGCTCATCCCTTGTTCCCTGTTTAGAATGTGGTTTCCGGCTTTCTCTTTTCTAATCTTTTCACTATTACGTAGCCCCCTGCACATCAGTGGCGTTACCGCCTTGCTCGGGGTGATACGATTAAAAAAAAAAATCCACCGCGACATTTCTTGTTGGAGGATTTGTGAAAAAGAAAAGAATTATTGGCTAGGGACGTTGATAGTTATAATATTGATGTATGTTGTCTCTAAGAAACTAAAATCAAATTTGATATTAATATGGAAGTTCATACAATGTTAATAGCTTTGGAAACAGAAAGTACATATTATAGAAATGGTTTTGTCATCAATAATAAATGGAAGAATAACATGCGTAAATACTGAACAAACAGTAATACATATAGTATAGTATGAGTTGGGATCAAAAACAGATCAAATATGGACCTGAATCCGACAGAATGATAAGATAAGGAACAAATAGAAAACGTTTATCAATCTGAGATGTTTCATTTTATTAAAGCTTTTTCAGAGAAATTTCTCTGATGATGATTTAATAAAAGTTTTTTTTAATCGTTTCACCCCAAGCAAGGCAGTACCGCCACTAATGCGCAGTGGGCTACATAAGAGTGTAAAAGTTTAGACAAGAGGAAATTGAAGAGAAAGACAGATCAGTTACAGGGGGTACCAATTACAGAGGGTGTCAGAGAAAGGGCAAGAGGAAGATGAAAACAACACAGGTGTGAAGACAGTTGCGAAGGTAGAGAGAAAGGAAAAGAACAAGATATACAGGGTGATGTAGAAAGAACGGTCACATCACGTTGAATACACCGGTTCTCGCTCGATCACTGAAGTTAAGCGACTTTGAGCCTGGTCAGTACTTAGATGGGTGACCGCTTGGGAATACCAGGTGCTGTAAGTGTATAGTGACGGATGTGCGTTGTGGTGCAGTGGATATCGGCTCGAAAAGTGAGCCGAGTTCGAATTCCAGTTGAGTACCAGTTCGAATTCCAGTTGAGTACCAGTTCGAATTCCAGTTGAGTACCCTGCATTCACTTAAGCACTGGTACCCTTGGGAAAGGTATTAATCCGTCCCTTCCCTCAAGTTATGGGTTAAATAACAAGGGTAAGACTTGGGAACCCTGCTCTTAAAAACAAATCCCAATGATACTTGAAAAGGAAAAATGTATTACTAGACACAAAACTTATATAAAAAAACAACAATAAATTGTTGAAAGAAAAAGGTATTACCAGCAATAAATAAATAAAATTTAGTTGGCAATAAATGACCCGCCGAGGTTGATTTGCCATAAAAACAAACCAACCAACAATAATTTGACTCTTGCTACTCTCTGTATCTATAGGAATAAGATCGAATCTTCATGTTTCAAAAACGTTATCTGTCTGGACTGAGATAACCACCATAATATCTATCATTTTCTACCACAGCGTCTTGCTGATATTCATATTGTTATGTCATTTTCATCATACTTCGATTTCTGCTATTGTCACATGACCAACCATGTCTGCGGAAAGACCTAAGACAGGTTATGGCTCCATTTCATTTTTTTCTTATCTCACATAACATCAATAGCGTTGCAGAGACACATTTCTCTTTAGTGAGTTGGCTGTACTTAACAAAACAATCCTTTCTGTCTCTCTTAAGCTGAAGTTTCTAAGGATTCTTTCAATGTGTTGTTTTGTTCCATCTTTTATCATTCCAAGCGCACCTACTATCACTGGTATTATTCTTGTTAGCAATTGCCTTATTATATAATAAATATTATATATTATTATATAATATTATATAATTATTATATACAATATTATTATTACTATGTCATTTTTCATCATATTTCGATTTCTGCTATGGTCGCACTACCAACTAAGTCTGCGGGAAGATGGCTCCATTTCATGTTTTTTCTATCTTCCCCATCATCCCTAGAGTTACATAGACAAAGTTCTCCTTAGTGTGTGGGCTGTATTTAATAAGACAATTTTTTGTATATCTTTTAAGCTGGGGTTTCCAGGGATTCTTTCAATGTGTTGTTTTATTCCTTTTTTTTATCATTTATTATTATTATTATTGTTATTATTAATATTAATATTATTATTATTATTTGCAGATTTTTGTTGAATACTTATTTTCTTCCGGCTTCCAACCAGAGACCGAAGGCAAGAACTGGCATTTTCCACTGAACATTTTTGTAAAAGATAAAAATAAACTATCTAAGAGCACACATTGATAAAGCTCTTCGTAAGGTGTGAGCTGGATTTGTAAGAACAACTTTTTCTATGTCTTTAAGGTTTGAGTTATCAGGGATTACTTCAATGAGTTTATCGGAACCTTTTCCGATCAAACTGAGGGACCCAACTGCAACTGGAAATTAAGTTATTCGACTCCGTGGAATTGGTATGGCGTGTCCCAGCCGTAAAGGTTCGAAATGGGGAAATTAAAGATAAAAGCCCATCTAAATATTTGTCATGAAGATAGCGATCAAGTAGCGATAGTCTTGCAATGTGTCCGTAAAAGAGCTTTTGCATGTTGGAGAATAACTCTTCTTCTACAAGACCACGTAAATATTTTGTGAATTCTATCAATGCTGAAAAATGAGGATAGTGGAGTTCCAGCCTAGGAAAACTCCATTTTTTTGTTCTGATTTTACTCTTGAATTTTCTCTAGAATTTTCTGTGCAATTTTCTCTACCCAACAATTTTTCTTCTATTCATTCTCTTTATTTCCTATCTCCGTTCATTTTTTGTTTGTTTGTTTTGCGACTCTTTCGTCTTTTAAGCCCTTTTTTTTTTCATCTTCCTTCTTTCTCTTTCTTAAACTCTGAAATGTGTCTTCTTTTCACTAAATACCTTAGTAATCTCCCACCATTTTTCTTCTTCGTCGTCTCCTTTTTCTTCTTTTTTTTCTTCTTTTCTTCTTCTTTTGCGATTGCTGTTGTTGCTTCCTCTATTTTCTCAATTGCTCTATTTTTTTTCTAACTTTTCCCCCTTTCCTTTCTCATTTTTTCTCTTTGACACGGATTCTTTCTGTCTTTCTGTCTGTCTTTCTTTCTTTCTTTTTTACCCCTCCCCCACCACTTACTGCGCTATCACTCACTTGCGTTACGAGTAAATTACTATTTACCTTACTACTGGGTCGAGGCTACAGGGTTGGGAAAGAAATGATGTGAAATATGGGGCTGGTTAGTAGCGCAGCACTGCGACAAAACTGAAGCAAATTAATGGAATGAAACTGAAGCAAAAAGAAAAAAAAAGACCCCCAAGCAACAATTGATAGTGAGGAAGGAAAGAACTAAATAAACACTGTAATTGTTGAATAAAAAAAAATATCAATGCATCAAGATTTTAAGAATATGGCGGAAAAACGAAAACTGTGAAATGTGATAAACGATTAAAAATTTCAAAATTGTGGCTGTTGTTCTTCTTCTGGCAAAAACGTTGCTTGAAAAAAAAGTGAGGGAGAGATGAAATGAGGGAGAGATGAAATGAGGGAGAGATGAAATGAGGGAGAGATGATGTGAGTGAGAGATGAAGTGAAGGAGAGATGATGTGAGAGAGAGATGAAGTGAGGGAGAGATGAAGTGAAAAAGAGATGAAGTGAGGAAGAGATGAAGTGAAGGAGAGATGAAATGAGGGAGAGATGAAGTGAGGGAGAGATGAAGTGAGGGAGAGATGAAGTGAGGGAGAGATGAAATGGGGGAGAGATGAAGTGAGGGAGAAATGAAGTGAGGGAGAGATGATGTGAGGAAGAACAGAAGTGAGGGAGAGATGAAGTGAGGGAGAGATGAAATGGGGGAGAGATGAAGTGAGGAAGAGATGAAATGAGGGAGAGATGAAATGAGGGAGAGATGAAATGAGGGAGAGATGATGTGAGTGAGAGATGAAGTGAAGGAGAGATGATGTGAGAGAGAGATGAAGTGAAAAAGAGATGAAGTGAAAAAGATATGAAGTGAGGAAGAGATGAAGTGAAGGAGAGATGAAATGAGGGAGAGATGAAGTGAGGAAGAACAGAAGTGAGGGAGAGATGAAGTGAGGGAGAGATGAAATGGGGGAGAGATGAAGTGAGGGAGAAATGAAGTGAGGGAGAGATGATGTGAGGAAGAACAGAAGTGAGGGAGAGATGAAGTGAGGGAGAGATGAAATGGGGGAGAGATGAAGTGAGGGAGAAATGAAGTGAGGGAGAGATGATGTGAGGAAGAACAGAAGTGAGGGAGAGATGAAGTGAGGGAGAGATGAAATGGGGGAGAGATGAAGTGAGGGAGAAATGAAGTGAGGGAGAGATGATGTGGAAGGAAGAACGAAGTGAGGGAGAGATGAAGTGAGGGAGAGATGAAATGGGGGAGAGATGAAGTGAGGAAGAGATGAAATGAGGGAGAGATGAAATGAGGGAGAGATGAAATGAGGGAGAGATGATGTGAGTGAGAGATGAAGTGAAGGAGAGATGATGTGAGAGAGAGATGAAGTGAAAAAGAGATGAAGTGAAAAAGATATGAAGTGAGGAAGAGATGAAGTGAAGGAGAGATGAAATGAGGGAGAGATGAAGTGAGGAAGAACAGAAGTGAGGGAGAGATGAAGTGAGGGAGAGATGAAATGGGGGAGAGATGAAGTGAGGGAGAAATGAAGTGAGGGAGAGATGATGTGAGGAAGAACAGAAGTGAGGGAGAGATGAAGTGAGGGAGAGATGAAATGGGGGAGAGATGAAGTGAGGGAGAAATGAAGTGAGGGAGAGATGATGTGAGGAAGAACAGAAGTGAGGGAGAGATATGAAGTGAGGGAGAGATGAAATGGGGGAGAGATGAAGTGAGGGAGAAATGAAGTGAGGGAGAGATGATGTGAGGAAGAACAGAAGTGAGGGAGAGATGAAATGAGGGTGAGATGACGTGAAGGATAGATGAAGTGGGGGAGAAATGAAATGAGGGAGAGATGAAATGAGGGAGAGATGAAAAGAAGTTAGGGAAAAATAAAGACAGATAGACAGACAAACACAAAGATTGATTGATATTAATCCATGTACTTCATGTACTATTAGGAAGACTGTCAAGTGGTGTTTTAGAATAACCTTTGTAACCAAAAATGATCTTTTCTTTTTAAATTTATTTTATATTGCTAAGCAATCCTGATCACGTATATAAAATAATTCCATTAAATTTTATAAGGGTTACAGATTGCTAATGTTTTCCTATCGCCAGGTTCACACTCCTCCCGAGGTTTTTTTTTTTTTAATAGAAGTAGAGATCTTGTTTCCTGTTTAGGGTTGAGTTCCCGTTTCTTTTAATTTCTACTTCAAGTCTATATTTCTAATGTCCCCGCTTGAACTCTAAAATTTTATTCACTGTCCCCTTTTCTCTCTCTCTCTCTCTCTCTCTCTCTCTCTCTCTCTCTTCTCAATAGGAGTAGATAAATTCGCCAATTGCTCTGTTTACACCTCTCCTCGGAAGTAGAGGTTTTTTTTTTGTTTTCTGTTTAGGATTGTGTTTCCGATTTCTTCTAAAGTTTTTCATTCACTTTCACTCCCAGTAGTCCATTGCGTCTTAGAGGCATTATTGCTTTTTGTGGGGTGAATTGATAAAAATAAAATTGTAATTTGAACCCCTAAAAAATCCTCTCTCCACACAAAAACACGCTCATACCACGTGATTTCTTTTTAAAAAATTTTTTTCTTTTTTTTTTCATTTCCAATCTGGAGAGCTTAATCGATAATGATATATGATAATTGATAATGATATATGAAAAAATTTGAAAAATAAATGTTTTAAACTCTATTTTACAGCTGTTTGGAAACGGATTTATAAAAAAAAAACAAGTGATCCGACTTTTATCGTCCGATTCACACTCCTCCCCAGTCTTTTGAAGAGGAGTAGAACATGTTTATTTATTTATTTATTTATTTATTTATTTATTTATTTATTTTTGTTTTGCTCTCGGAGATTAATCAGTTTACAATAAATTTACATAGCAAACTAGACGACCTCATATTAACATTTGTAAAACTGAAAAAAAAGTTTAGATTCGTGAACTTGATTATTTAATCTAATGAAAAAATATTTCTAGTCACAACGCCTTATTATAAACTCCACTGACTCTCCTTACTTTACTTTGTAAAATATATTCCGACCGTGGTGTAGTAAAGATATCGGCTTGAAACGAGAAATCAGAGAGCCGAGTTCGAATCCCAGTTGAATTCGTTGCATTCACTTACGCTCAAATACCCTTGAGAAAGTTATTAATCCGTCTCTTTCCTTCAATTATGAGTTAAATAACAGAATGGACTGGGTTCTGTAGCCTTGGTCGGCAACCAGTCTACCGCAATGGCAACCTACTGCGGGAAAATCTTCTGCCCAGTCAGTCATGTCTCGAAAGGGACATGATTGCCCAAGACTAAAGTCTGATATATTTTTACTATTCTGAGTTTGAGTTTTGTTTAACGGCATAGCAACACCTCTGTGGGTTATTTAATGCCAAAAAGGTGGGGTTTTAAGGTATTTTTTAAATGTTCGGTTATAGTGAGAAGGTTGATTTAGTCAGATTTTGATAAAAAATATTTTAGAAAACTGAAGATGTCATCTAGTTTATATTAAAAAATATATTGCAGGCAATAATTTTTTCATTCAAAAATGTTTTTTGGTGATAATTTCTTCTTTCAAAAATGTATTGTTGGTAATATTTTTTATTTTTAAAATATTTATTTTAATTTTAATTTTTATTTTTATTTTTATTTTTATTTTTACAATTTTTTATTTTTACAATTTTTATTTTTTTTTATTTTTATTTTATTTTTATTTTTATTGTTGGTAATATTTTTTTACCTCAAAAAGGTAAATTTTTCTAGAAAATTCTATTTTTATGTATATATTTCTATAAAAGTGTATTTTTATACTTTCATAGTGTGTTGACCCCAGTTTGGGGGATTAACTATTGCTCATAGCTAGGACTTTAACAGGTGCTGTCACTCCGGGTCAGAGTGGACATGGGAACAACAACAATTAAGAGGTGTTTCCATGCTCCTCACAACCTCCCAAGCAGATGCCTTGCTGCCGAATGCAGTTTAGAGTCATACTTTCTATTCTGACTATTGTTTTTATCATTGCTCATCACTTTATCGTAACGTTTAGCTCGAAAATTGAAGTATTGATGTGAAGTATTGTCATTATTTCATTAATTATTTGGTCTAATGGGCACGTTGCTTTTTGAGCATGGAACTCGTGTTCGAATTTCAATATGGTAGATTTGTAAAGAAGGTTATTTCTTGATTATATTGGTTTGGGCATTATATTGTTTGAACAAGAGAGTAAAAAATGTACACTTTAACTATAATCTAGTTTTTTTGTTTTTTTTAATCATATCACCCCGAGCAAGGCGGTAACACCACTGATGTGCAGGGGGATACTTAAGAGTTAAATGATTGGAAGAGAGAAAGCCGGAAACCACATCCTAAACAGAAAACAAGGGATGAGCCTCTTCACCCATTCAAGAGATGTGGGTAGAGTGTGAACCGGGCGATAGTTTAGTCTATCTACTCCAATTGAAAAAAAAAAGAGTAAAAAATTGGAAAAGAGTATTGTTATTTTATAGCCATAAAGTTGCTAACTAATAAAGTTAATAACTAATAGATAAATTCAATAGATTTGAGTGAGGATTTAAATATTTGGGATGTGACATACATCAAAGAAAGAGACAAAAAATTATCCAAAACATTGCATTGAATGCGGTAAATATTCAAATAGTAAACCAAATAAATGAGGACATTTTAGAAACGCCGAAACGTAAATCCAATTAAGAAAATTGCTGTCATTTATGGATAGATAACATTTTATTTTAGAATTTTAGAAATACTAGATAAACTGGGTTATCGAAAATTTTCCGGTAATTGAAATTATATTTTTTCCTTCTAAGAATGTTCGAATTTTTAGCTTGTTCGATTGTAGCTGTTGTATCTTTTTGTTTTCATGACAACTTTGTTTAACTTTGGAAATTGATATCAGTTAAATTTCTGTTTTCTTTGCGAATACAAAAAGACCGAGAAAACGAATATCGGTGAAGGATCGTTGAATGTAGCAACCAAAACGTTTTTCTTTAAAGCAACAAAGCAATAGTTTCAGTGCATTAAAAAGCTCATTTAAAGGTATATATATATATATATATATATATATAAAGGAGTTTAGCGTTTCAATCCTGGCTAGAAGCAATCAGATGTTTAACCGTACTGATGAGCTGTGATACTGTCTGCGGATGACTACTGAATATATATATATATATATATATATATATATATATATATATATATATATATATATATATTAAAGAATTAAATGTTCAGCACTTATTTGCTACCTAGGTTTCAACTATTTCAGTCTCATCAGGCTGTAAAGACCCTTATACCCTCATGTGACCGATATGGTTGAAACCTGTATAGTAAGTTTTGAACATTTCGTTCTTTGATATATTATTGGCTCTGCATATTCAGTTCTTTTGATTGAGCATTGCTATATATATATATATATATATATATATATATATATATATATATATATAAATGCCTTTTGCTCGCAACCAAAATATAAATGATTAACCTTTTAGATCCACAACTATGGCAATCGTGATGGTAATATTTGACATTTCCCTACAATGAAATATATGGAATTCGTTGACATCCGTCAATATCACTGTTATTTGAAATTCATAAAATCTTTCCCTTAAAACAATTTTTCAGAAGAATAGGTTTCTTAAGTTTAGTAACTGTTATCGCTCTTTCCAATATTGAATGGAGGCTTTCTTCCTAGCCTTTTATTTGAAGTAGTGCGGAATGTCAACATCTCTATTACGTCATTATTTTGTGGGATAAAAAAAAAGGTACAAATAGAAAATGTGGCTGATTGGATTCAAGTAAAAAAAAGTCGTGTCGATAGTCGAGACAAACAAATTTTATTGCCATCTCTTGATAACCAGTTCTACATCTGTGTTCATGAAGAAATTGCTTAATATTTCATTATATACAGAGTTGTGCATATTTATAAAACCAGCTGAATTTTGAAGTTTTGAAGGTTGAATTAAGCTGATTTGACATTGAGATGTTATTAGTTTTGTATTAATATTCAATTAATATTCTATGTATTCTATGCGAACATTTGTAAAGTACATTTTCGTCAACTAATTTTTTTATGAACATTTATTTTACAAAGAATGCTCAAAAACAGCTGTTGCGAGATTATCAGAACATGAAAATTATGGAAAGCACGTTTTAAAATAACAGGGCAGATATAAGAAAAAAACAAGATGAAAATTATTTATAAATTATAAAATTTTATAAATTATAAGAAAAAAGAGGTTGTGGAGAGCAATGATTATCCACGTTCTGAAAGGACATGGCGTGTAAGAGAAGAACAGGATAACAAAATCTTTATAAATTATAAATCATTATAAATTATAAAACCAAGGAGATTGTGGAGAGCTATGATCAACCACGTTTTGAAACGACACGGCACGTATAGGAAGAAAGAACGACATTAGAAAAATCTTTATAAATTATAAGGACCGATAAAATAGTGGAAATCCATGATCACCCACGTTCTGAAAGAACACGGTACGTATAAGAACACGATGAACATATCGTGATTTTTAGGAAATTGTCACACTCCCTAGCTGATAATAAATAACCCGAGAAATGCATTATGGTGAAGTCACTACCGATGTACACAATTGATTATTGACTTTTGAAACCCATGCATTCCGTTTAGACTTTTTCAATTCTGGATTTGAATGGTAGTGACTTATACTAACAAGGATACCCACAAATCCTCAGTTAGATTGATGTTAGAACCTTCTTTATAACTCTAGATTATTTAAAAATAATTTACTGTCGCCCGGTTTATGCGAAACAATACAAAACCGCTTGAACAAGCAATCGTTACCTCTAAGTGATGTTCAATAATTAATAAAAAAAATATGAAAATGTAACAAGGGACTGATGCAGAACAATATTTTGTGTAACAGCAAGTTTCTATTTTTCAATGTATACCGTTGCTGTAAATCAGTAACTTCCAAACTGTGCTGTGCCCCTCATATTTGCAAGCGGAATAGGATAGCCGGTGAGGCGCAAGAGGATAGCCGGTGAGACGCAAGAGGATAGCCGGTGAGGCGGAACAAGATAGACGGTGAGGTGGAATCATTTAAAGACAATCAAAGATTTAGAAGTAGTTTCAATGAATTCATATGCCATAAATAAATATGATTTCAAAATTTAAATTATTATTATGGATTACTTGTAAATTTCATGCATGAGTCCCAGTATAAATAGTTATAAATAATTATTTACCGATTTTATCATTTTGATATGTCTGCGTTATATCAAGTATTAGGAAGATAGTAACTAGTGGTCGGTAAATTGGTGAAGAGAGTTATCAATGATAATGTTCTTCTTTCGAATCCGCAGTTATCTCCCTTTAATCCTCTCTTTTTGTGTTGTTTTGTTTTCGTTTAAATGTACATTTTACCACATAAAATTTAGTGAGGTGCGATCACATCTTCATTCTGAAAATGAGTCCCCAAAAATGCTTGGGAATCACGCGTTGTAAATTGTAACCATATTGCTTCGGAAGCTCGATACAGAAGGTCCCGCTACAATCAATCTACACAGGCCTTCCTAAATAGGGGGGGGGGCGGAACATACTCGAAGGATTCACATGTCTACATGATTATTTTGAATTTATTTGATAGTAGCGGTATAGCCCAGCGTTGCTCGGGTGTCATGAAAGCTTTAAAACAAATCCATGGTCCTGGAACTCAGACTCTTTAGACGTTGGCACGAAAAACTAAAAAGCAATAGTTAAAGCGAAACCGTAGACTGAAAGAAAAATGAATGGATGTAAGTCAAATTTTGATTTCCTGATATCGATATCAAATAAGTTTTTTTCGTCGTAAACTGAATTTTGAAGGCTAAATAAGTCATCTGAGTAAATGGTATCATGGCTAAGACTAAGAACTACAATTATACCTACTTAGAGCCAAACCCGAAACAAAAACTAAAATAAAAGGGCAGAAAAATACAGATATACAGGCAGATAAACAGACACACACACAAACAAACATCTTGCCTGTTATATATATATATTATCGATTTTCTTCACTATTGTAAGAACTGCAACCTTGAAACTTCTGCATATCGTTTCTTATGTCTTTGTCTATGAGTGTATCAAATTTAATTAAAATCGGACCACTCCTTCTATAACTCGATTTTTTCGATTATCGATTTTCAATATTTATCGGGGGTACCTCGGCACAATCCTAGCTAAGAACACTCGTAGACGCTTATAGTACAACTGTGTAAATTTTCAAGAAAATCGGTTCAGCCGTTTTGGAGTCTATAGGCAAGGGACACACACATATACAGACACACACACACACAGACAATGTTCGATTTATAAATAAGTTTAGATTCTAGCTTTGAAGTCATTATTATTGGGGATTATTGCAATTTTACCTTCCATAAATAAAACTTTGCAGGGTTTTTTTTTGTTTTTTTTTTTCAAATCATATTAATTATACTTTAAATCAGTTAATATTCCTCAAATAAAGTTTCCAAAAAGTATATTTTATTTTTGGGAAATCTTTTGATAGAAAGAATTACACTGCGATTAAATGACGACTAGAAATAGGGTGGTAATCAGCTATTTAAGGAAATAATATTTTCCTATCAATATAATCTCTTTTTGAAATACACCAGATTATTTTGCTTTTACTGGAGATAGAAAATTTAATCCTTTAGAATTTTATTAAAGTTAAAATGAAAGCTCTAAGAAACCTTGTTAATTTATAAAAATTCATTTAAAACCTTACGTATCGCGAATTAGTGGAGGTCTCTACCATAAATATAATTTTATTTGCAAGTTCGGCCATACCTACGAAAATATCCTCACGTCAAACTTAGCCTGACTCCTTACATTTAAAATATCAGAAGGCTGAACAATAATTGAAATATAAAAATCTAACTTCTTTTTATAAAATTAATGATGATATTTATTAAATAAGTTATGTATTCATCAGATGATTTTATTGTGTAATAATATTTAAGTGTTCAAGTTTCCAAATTTAAGAAGAAATGTTTCGCTGTTATTTTTTTTATGTGCATAATTGGAAATAATTTTAATAATAAACGTCACGAGACATCCCAGCATTAAAATAATGACAATTGCTTTTTAGGTGCAGAGTGGTGCAAGGGATAAGGGTTCGGATTCAAATCAAGTTCATTGCATTCACTTACGCGCAAATAACCTTTTGAAATGTGTGAATCCGTCTCTTCGAATCTGGGTGACGGACAACTCTGAATTTAAAACCTTAGATGAGCTAATCATGAGTTGGGCTCGGATGTCACCTCTGCCAGGATTCCAGTAAACACATTGCTTTTTGAAATGTGTGAATCCGTCTCTTCGAATCTGGGTGACGGACAACTCTGAATTTAAAACCTTAGATGAGCTAATCATGAGTTGGGCTCGGATGTCACCTCTGCCAGGATTCCAGTAAACACATTGCTGGCAGGATGTTGGGTGTGCTAGAATCTGATAGACCTGATTTGGCATCAAACAAAAAGATCCTTCATACTTTTTTTTAATCGCATCACCCCGAGCAAGTCGATAATGCCACTGATGTGAAGGGGGCTAAAAAGATTAAGTAGAAGAGAGTAAAGAGGAAGACGAACCAGTTAGAAAGGAGCAAGAGAAGGACGGGAATACAGGTGTGATGACACACACACAAAAAAACAAAAAAACAAATCCAGCACAAATAAACGGTCTTTTCAACTAGATAATTCTCATTTCAAAAAATCACCTGAAGATGAAGCAGTCCACATATAGGGCTAGCTTCGAAACCCAAACATTTTTGTATAGTGACACTATGAATTTATAAACCATTGTAACAACTATTACAGTATAACGCTCTACATTTGTATCGAGCACTCTTTATAAAAGTAAATGCATGAACAAAAGGTTAAAAAACCTACGAGTTCTACAACTTAGTTACAATATATATATATATATATATATATATATATATATATATATATATATATAATCGTATCACCCCGAGCAAGTCGATAATGCCACTGATGTACAGGGGGCTACATAAGAGTAAAAAGATTAAGTAGAAGAGAGTGAAGAGGAAGACGAACCAGTTAGAAAGGCGCAAGAGAAGGATGAGAATACAGGTGTGATGACAGTTGCAAAGGTGGAGAGAAAGGAAAGGATATACTTGATGGTGAAGAAAGAACTAGAGTCAAGTGGTTAATAGATGAGTATTGACATTGCATTTAAATTCCTGGGGGTTGTAGCCGTCAGGAAAGCAAGAATAAGGAAGCGAGTTCCACAGGCGGGAAGTGTGAGAGAAGAAGCTGCAAGAGTAGAATTGTCGTTTGCATTTGGTTAATCTAACTGTGAATAGAAAAATGGTGTAACTTGTTGCATAAGTTTTTTTTTTTAACCAGAAAAATAAATTCATCCAAAGATAGTTCGGGTGAAGCAAAAGAAATTTAAAAGCGTATTATTCATGCATATAATTTAATTTATCAACACATACTATTTGCTTTTTAGAATCGAAACAGTTCGATAAATAGAAGCGTAATAAATTCATTTGGTAGTGTTCCTTTGTTTTTGTGTAAGAAAAAATATGTTTGTATGAATTCTACTTGTAGAATTTAATGTTTTTTTTAATCGTATCACTCTGAGTAAGGCGGTAATGCCCCTGATGTGCAGGGGGCTACATAAGAGTAAAAAGATTAAGTAGAAGAGAGTGAAGAGGAAGACGAACCAGTTAGAAAGGAGCAAGAGAAGGATGGGAATACAGGTTGTGATGACAGTTGCAAAGGTGGAGAGAAAGGAACGGATATACGGGGTGGTGAAAGAACTAGAGTCAAATGGACAACGAATGAGACCGAATTACTCCGAGTCAGATGGAAACTGAAAAAATGTATCACATAGCGCATTGTGTTTCCTAATATATGCATAACAAAATCTTCTAGCGAGTTAAAACGAGGTCATAATAAAAACAAAAATATAGATTCTCTCCTTTGTAGGATATCAGGGAATTTTTAATATAAGATTAAGCGTATGTAGCGTATGGGAGCGGGTTGATGTTTCTTTGATTCGGCCTTGTGTCAGACTTAACCGAACTCCCTACAGCTTACAAGTTTTATGCAGAGTTATAATCATCAGAAGGTTTTTCATCATCAGAAGGTTGGTTGTCGGCAGGTTTGAATATGTGGAATTGTGTGGAATAGCGTAAGAAGAATAAAATATACATTTTGCATTTTAAAATAGAAATTTATTAAAGGGAAATACTAACATAAGTTGTAGGAGTTAATGTACAATTAGAAACATTAATAAGAAGTTAAGGGTAGAGTTCGTACAAAATGTTTGTAGTAGTAATTGTTGAAAGAGATAAGGAGAAAGAGAAAGAGGACAATGTCCGGCTCGCTTGAAGTTTGAAGTTACATTTTAGATGTGTGTCTCTCTTTCGCTGCTTCCCATCTCTCAGTCTCTGACGCTGCGAAGTCATTTATATGTCATTTTGAATTTCTCACTGGATTGCTAAACCCTTCCAAGTCTTACAAGGCGCTCCCATTGGTCAAAAATCATTTTAACACCTACTTGCGAAATCTGGTTTCGATTTTTTCGTTAAGCACATGGTCAATTCTTTTTCTATTTGGGAAAACCAGAATTTCACACATCGTTGTGAATTTTTTGTAAAGGTGAAGAAGGGAGTCGATTTTAATTGATTTCTTATCCGCTACAAAGATATGCATTTTATGTCACATAAAATAGTGTTTGCTTGATTCTGTTTGTATTGAGCGCGAAGAAAAATGTCCGATCATACAAAGGAAAATTTTTATTTTGTTTTCTTTGTCAAAATTCAAAGGTCAACCAATACACAAGATAACTTTATATATAAATATATATAGGGTACAGTAGAAATACCTCCCACATTTGCATTTGAACTTAAAGAATCTTTGCAAATTTTTTGGCTGATGACGGGAATAGAAGTCCCGAAACCTGTACCCACATTCAATAAAAATACAGGTTGTGGCAAAAATACCTCCCACCTATACCTCCCACTTACACTTCTTAGAAATACCTCCCATGTAATAGTAAGACATGAGCTAGAAGAAGACACTATTGTCAATAATGTCTTACTATTATGTGGTGGGTATAAGTGAGAGGTATTTCTGCTGCCCCCTGTATATATTATTTAAAGTTTCAGCAACGTGTTATAAGATCACAACTTATAATGTTTCCACGGAATCAAGTGTTGCCAGAACTAAAGTTTCTTCTTTAATTCCGAAGAAAGAGAAAAACAGGATTTAAAAATGGTTTATTTTATATGATTCCATTTTACGCCTTGATTTCTTCACAAAATTCAATCCATTAAATCCAAAGAATTTCGATTTATTTTCCCTTCAAGTGCGTCTTCCTCGGGATAAGTTCTCTATTCTTAAGAGCAGACGATAAATTACGCAAAAGAGCATTTTCTTTTTTAATTAGATTTCAGAGAATTTAATCAAATTTACCTGTCAGCTAAATTTTTAGAAAATGTTTAATTTTTAGTCCGAAGCAATCCATTTTGTTTCAAATCCGCGAAACACACAGGCTGAGTATTGAAAATGACTTAAACAAATTTTACGCCAAAAATGATAAAAAACAATATTTGATTATCTTTTTTTTCTGTCACTAGAAATATCAACTCTGATAATGCATAAAGTTATTACTGTTAAATGATGAAGTATACGTAAATTAGTTGCAGCGGTCGTGTAAATACACAGCCGGAACCCACTCTAAGTTTTTCACCGACAAAAACATCCCCAGATTGGGTTTCGATTCCAGTTTGCGCCAGAGTAAGAAAAAACTTGGAAAGGTCCATTGCACGTTCACGGGGAAAGAAAAAAGTGAACTTGACGCCACAGTGAGAAATGAGAACTTGGATCCTGTTACCAATAATTAGTTATTTATTCAGGACTTTATCTGGTGCAGATTGTGGTGTAAGTAGGGAACACTTCGCTGCTACATCTCTCTCTCTCTCTCTCTCTCTCTCTCTCTCTCTCTCTCTCTCTCTCTCTCGTCACTTTAAATGCCAACTCTCTCCTACCACCACTCTGATTATTCCTACATCATGATGAATCGCTATCTCACTAGGTCGTAAATATCCGCCGTCTCGTCAAACGATTTGCAACACTGCTTCTCCATCGACTGCTTAGTACCTACCAATGAGTGGCACCAAAACTGTCCAGTCTATGACGCTGTTCATATAAACCTACAATCAAAGCTTCCTACATTCCCGTTAAATTTCACTTAATCCCAAAAGTTTTCATTTATTTATTTACTAGCAGTATAACCCGGCGCTGCTCGGGTGTAATGAAACATTTAAAACTAATCCATGGTCCTGGAGCTCAGACTCTTTGGACGTTGGCACGAAAGACAAAAAAACAATAGTTGTTTCCAGTTAATGCGAAACCATAGACTGAAAGAAAAATAAATGGATGTAAGTCAAATTTTGATTTCCTGGTATCGATATCAAATAAGTTTTTTCGTCGTAAACTGAATCATGAAGGCTAAATAAGTCCTCTGAGTAAATGGTATCATGGCTAAGACTAAGAACTACAATTATAACTACTTAGAGCCAAACCCGAAGCAAAAACTAAAATAAAAGGACTGAAAAAACACATGCATACAGGCAGATAAACAGACACACACACAAACACCTTGCCTTTTATATATATATATTATCGATTTTCTGCACTATTGTCAGAACTACAACCTTGAAACTTGAAACATCATTTTTTATGTCTTTGTCTATGAGTGTATCAAATTTGATTAAAATCGGACCATTCCTTCTATAAACCGATTTTTTCGATTATCGATTTTTGATATTTATCGGGGGTAAGAGAAAGCCGTAAACCACATCCTAAACAGGGAACAAGGGATGAGCCTCTACACCTGTACAATAGACGTGGGTGGAGTGTGAACCGGGCGATAGTTTAGTCTATCTACTCCAATTGAAAAAAAAAGAAAAAGAAAAAAAGAAAAAGAAAAGTAAAAAAAATTGGAAAAGAGAAAACCGGAAACCACATCCTAAACAAGGAACAAGGGATGAGCCTCTACACCTGTACAATAGACGTGGGTGGAGTGTGAACCGGGCGATAGTTTAGTCTATCTACTCCGAAAAAAAAAATTGAAAAAAAAAGAAAAAAAAGAAAAAGAAAAGTGAAAAGATTTGAAAAGAGAAAGCCGGAAACCACATCCTAAACAGGGAACAAGGGATGAGCCTCTACACCTGTACAATAGACGTGGGTGGAGCAAGTTTATGTTCAATCCTTTTTTCTCACTTTTTCTTACAACCTTTTGTAGGATGTCCTGCATTTTCCTTTCCATGTCTGCTATCGGCACCGTGTCATCCGCGTATCTGATATTGTTGTGATTGTGGCCGCCAGTGACGAATTCTGGTAAGGATTTTATTTCTCTCATAATTGTTTCGGTGAGAACACACATCCTTGTCTTACGACCTTTCCTATTTTTGTATACCTGCTAAGTTTATTTCCTATCCGTACTCAAGTGGTTTGCTGCCAATATAGGTTCTTGAGTATCCTAATGTCTTTTCCGAAAATGTCAAGGTTGCCGAGTATCTCGATATTTTGTCTTTGTGACGTACTTTTGTAGTCTATAAAGCACAGATGAAGGTCCTTCTGCAATTGTATTGCTCTTTCAGATAGAATTTTAAGCATGAATATCTCGTTTCTTTTTACGGTATCTGTAATGAAACCACACTGTTCTTGTCCTATCTCTGGGCACATTCTGCTGCGCTCTCTGTTCATCAGAATCCGGATGATGAGTTGTGTTATGTGGCTCATTAAGTTGATTGTTTGGGGGAATTCCCATTCATTTGTACCTGGTTACTTGGGTAGTCTTATGAAAACTAATCTTCTTAGGTCCTCCGGTATATCGCCATTGTTGTAGATTTCGTTTATTATTTCTGTGATCCTGTCTGCACCAAAGCTGTCTAAGGCTGTCAGCATCTCTATTACAATACCGTCAGGTTATACTGCTTTGTTTTTGTTCAATTCGGCCAGTGCTGCTTCCACTTCGGTTTTCAATATTTCTGGTCAGCTCATTTGTCATTGAGCCATCTTTCTTTAGCCTGTCTGCATTTGCTCCTTATTTCCTTGTGTCAGTCAATTTAATGCCATACGTGATACACGGTTGGGCGATCATGTCTCGAAAGAGACATGACTGACTGGGCAGAAGATTATCCCGCAGTAGGTTGCCATTGCTTTCTGTGGTAAACTGGTTGCCAGCCAAGGCTATAGAACCCAATCTATCCTGTTATTTAACCCATAACTGGAAGGAATAGACGGATTAATACCTTTCCCAAGGGTATTTGCGCGTAAGTGAATGCAACGCATTCAACTGGAATTCGAACTCGGCTCCCCGAGTTCTCGTTCCGAACGGATATCCACTGCACCACTTGTGTAGTTTCCTGTATTCCGTTCCATATCTTGACATTGTTTTCAGTCTCTTTTGCATCATGTCAAGCATCACTTCAGTGATCCACTCATTTTTATTCCTACGTGCTTTTCCCATTGGGGTGATGCCGTTCACTTAAGTCAGTAAAGCTTCCCTTAGTGGGTCCCATTTTATCTTCCGTTTCCGATTTGTCCTTCGTATTTATTTTTCACGCTCTCCGCGTACATCTCCTGCAGGCTCGGGTCGTTCACGAGCTTGTTGTACTGCAGTCTAGGGGCTGCGTTCGGTTTCTTTAATCTCCGTAGTTTCATTCTTAGTTTGCATATAACTGGCAGGTATTCGGTTCCACAGTCATCAGTTGGGTATGTTTTGAAATGTAGGACTTCTTTCCTGAATCTCTTGTTGATAGTTTTATAATCAATTTGGTTCTTATTTTCTCCAACTTCTCCATGTTCATAGTTGTCTCGACTATCAGTTATTAAACTTTACTACTGACAGCAAAATATTTAAAAGGATTATATATATATATATGTGAAAAGTGTATGTATATAATTATAAATATCAATATATATATATATATATATATATATGCAATTTGTTATATATATTATATTGTTTACAGATTATATATGCGTGGTACTTATTTAAAAGCGCTCAATATCAGTGATAGAACAGACATATATATATATATATATATATATATATATATATATATATATATATATTGAAAGTTTAATATTTAGTTTTTGGTCCTAATAGGGTTAGACCAGTACACATTTGTATTAAAAAGTGTTTGATGCAATTATATTGTAGAAATGTTTTAAATATTTTCCATTTCTAAACGAGTTATTTCGCTATCCAGGTTTCTACCATCAGTGGTGTCTTCAGACGATTTTTAATAATTGATTTTACCTTTTACCATTTTTAATCCTTTCAAATATTTTGATGTCGTTTTTTTACGATAGAGGTACACTCGTATATTAAGAAACAGGAACATGTCGAACACTGAACTGTTATATAATAGCGGTTCTTTAATATGAAAAAAAAAGTGACTTGATAGAACAGAAATGCGGTTTAACAGAAGGTTTCTAGGAATACCATAGACGGGACGTGAGCTAAGACGTAGCTTTAGAGAAAATAAAACAAAAAGAACACTTATAGTTAATATCAGAGAAACACCCTCGCTGGTCGCCAAGATAATTGCACAACTTGACCCACACAAAGCGAGCGGCGGTGACGGAATCCCAGTCATAGTACTGAAGAAATGTGCCCCAGAACTCTCCTCTGTCCTCTCTAAACTCTATAACCTCTGCCTATCTGCTTCCTGCTTTCCTGCCTGTTGGAAGTCCTCCTGCGTAGTTCCTATATTTAAGAATTCTGGCGAACCCTCAGACCCCGCCAATTACCGTCCTATTAGTCTCCTTCCAATCTTTGGCAAAGTTTTCGAAGCCATTATCAACGCCGAGGTGATTCAGCATCTTATGGCCAACGGGCTTCTCTCTGACAAACAGTACGGGTTTCGCTTCACCAGGTCTACTGCTGATATGCTAACGACCATTACCGAGTACATATACCGGGCACTCGACAAGAATGGTGAAGCCCGAACCGTTGCCTTGGATATCTCCAAAGCATTCGACAGGGTCTGGCATGCTGGCTTCTTGTGCAAACTGCGGAGTTATGGGATAACTGGACATCTGTTTGACCTCATCCAGTCTTTTCTCGCTAACCGCACATTGAAGGGGGTATTAAATGGGCATGCCTCCCAAAACTACCATACGAAAGCGGGCGTCCCTTCAAGGTTCCATCCTAGGTCCCACGCTCTTTCTGATCTACATTAATGATCTCCCCGACACCATTAGATCCCAAGTTGGCATGTATGCCGACGACACAACAATCTACTCTCGCATCGATAAGAAACCAGGTCTGGACGACAAAGTGAACCTCGCTGCCGTACTTGAAAGGGACCTCCAATCCGTAGTGGCCTGGGGTAGGAAATGGTTGGTAAATTTCAATGCCTCTAAAACAAAGCTGTTATCAACTAACCACCATAGACAATCGCATCTACCTCCCATTAGCATGGGACAGGCTAGCCTCCCAGAGAGTAAAATACTACGCCTCCTTGGCCTTACACTCTCGGCGGACCTCAAATGGAACGACTATATTGAATCCATTGCCAAATCTGCTGCTATGAAAGTCGGCTCCCTGTGCAGAGCCCGGAAATTTTTCCCACCTGAATCTATTCTGCACATATACAAATCTACCATCCGCCCGTGTATTGAATATTGCTGCCATATCTGGTCGGGTGCCCCTGCTGCTCTCCTTGGGCTTCTTGACAAAATACAAAGGAGGATCTGTAACGTGGTTGATACTGACTTGGCAGACCGGCTGCAGCCGCTTTCTCACTGGCGTGATGTGGCTTCCCTGTGCCTCTTCTACAAGTACTTTCATGGCTTCTGCTCCGATGAGCTTAGATCACTGGTGCCGCCTAAGCACGAATTTACACGAGATACTAGATTAGCAACTAGGTCCCACCCTTTTACAGTTAAACAAATAAGATGTAACCGTAAATTCTACTCCAACAGCTTCTTTTCTCGCGCTTCCCGCCTGTGGAACTCCCTTCTACAAGTCTACTTTCCCGACAGTTACAATCTCCAGGTGTTTAAATGTAGGGTCAATAGACACCTCCTATCACACTAACTCCCAACTATTCTCAGAACACTCTCATCTACCCAACCCTCATTCTCAGTATCCTTACCCGCCTATCACCCACCCTCTGACATTTCCTATATTTAATCAGCCTTTCTCCACTCTACGTAGCCCCCTGCGCAGTAGTGGCAGTGACATGCCTTGCTCGGGGTGAAACGCTTATAAAAAAAAACCTTTGATATTTCTACGATACATAATGAGGAAAGTGAAGTTGGTGAATATGACACTAACGCGATATATTAAAGACGAGTGGAAAGCAGCGAATAGCTTACTTAACGAGTTTATGTAAATGGTTGGTAGAACAGGAATTGGAAAGACAAACGTTACTAAGGGTTACAAAGGACGGGAAATTATGAAAAGCTGTGTTTGTTCACCTATTAAAGGGACAAGGAACATCCATGATTACCGAAAAAAAAGTCTGTCTCATGCAGTAAAGCTTCTCTTAGTGCGTCCCATTTTATCTTCCGTTTCCAACTTGTCCTTCGTATTTCTTTCTCACGCTCTCCGCAAACATCTCCTGCAGGTTCGGGTCGTTAACGAGTTTGTTGTACTGCAATCTAGGGGCTGCGTTAGGTTTCTTTAATCTCCGTAGTTTCATTCCTTAGTTTGCATATAACTGGCAGGTATTCGGTTCCACAGTCATCAGTTAGGTATGAACACAGCCGTAGAATAAATTCGTCGAAACATTATGGAGAAAAGAGGATGTATTCAATTGTCCAAAAACCTTTGTGAATAACAATCAACTCTTAAGATTAGACCTTAACACTAAAAGCAGTTATCTAAAAATCTCGCAGGACAATTAGGCCTGACCTTGTCAAATGTGTGATAAGGAAAGCGGTTTCAGTGACAACACTAATCATGAGAGAATACAGATTTTTCCTCTTCGGTGTCTTATTAACTGTCTTGGAGGAAACGACACACAAGTAGAGAAAGCATCAAATATTTACCGACAGTCGAAATACCAAAAGGAAAACCGACGCCGTCGTAATTTGGCAAAAAATATCAGATATTTTTAATATTAGGTTGTCCTAAAAGTTCGTAAACACTTGCAAAAAATTTGAAATTTTACTCGCCAAGTAATCTAAGGTTACCAGAAAACACTTGCAAAAAATTTGAAATTTTACTCGCAAAAACAACAAAAATTATTGCTCAAAATAAAGACCATCATTTTCCAAAACTTTTTGCCATGGATCTGCAAGCTTGTCTCGATTGTGCTGGACCTGATAGACCCATTCTCGTCGGATGTCACAATGCGCTTCCAAAAACGCTCGTCCAATGGATTGCTGAGCAATTGACGGCAAATTTCAACTCGTCTGTTGGTTTGTGCTTCGGTGAGTTCGTGCGGAACTTGGCGCGGCTTTTTGTGAAAAAAATCAAGTTGCTTCAAATGTCAGTGAATTGTCGATTTACCAACTCCAAGCTCATCAGCCAATTCTCGAGTGCTCGATGAAGGCGCAATGTCCAACCCGGTTTGCATGTCTCCATCATCCAACATTAACGGCCGTCCCGAACGAGGCTTATCTTCAAGACTCATGTCGCCAGAATCGAAACGCTTGTACCACTTTGAGATCGCCGCATATACAATTGTTCCTTCACCTTCGGCAGCACAAATCTCTTCTGCAGCTTTTCTGGTTGAAAAACCTCGCTTCCAGCAATAACGGAATCAAAACTCGCAGCTCAATTTTATCAAATTGTCATCTGGAATACAAAGATGAAGATCACTATAACAATATAAACACAAAATTACATAAAAATTCTATTTTTCGCAAATTTTACGAACTTTTCGGACAGCCTAATAGTTTAACTGTGGTTGTTTTCCAAGACAGAGTCCCTCAAAATAAAGAGCATTTTTTATGGCTATACAAGAGTTAAATGTTGTCCTTTGTCAAATTATTTCTGGTTTGGCAACTGTTTTTCTTCAGAGCTGAACGACTGAACGAACGCAAAATTTACAGATTCTGTGCATACATTTTGTGGGCTTTCTTGGACACTCCGACGTGGTGTAATAATGGGTCGAAAGTGTATCTCGCTAGATCAATTATGATTAAGCATTGAGTTTGTTCATCACTGGGTGCCCCCTAATTTCGGCCTTGTAGTACATCTAAGCTACGCTTAGAACATTTTTGAGACACTTGCCGTTCGATGATGTCGATAGAGCTTCTCTTAATGCGTCCCATTTTGAGCTTCCGTTTCCAATTTGTCCTTCGTTGTGTAATGAGTAGCAAGCTTGTTTCACTAGAACAGTTACGATTGGATAGTGAGTTCGATCTTCACTGGATGCCCCATACTTTCGGCCTTTGAAAATCGCCATTTTGTGGACTATTGGAAGCAGCACTAGTGAATGATTTTCAAAAATTGACCCAGATGACAAACTACGCAGTGGTAGACCACAAGGATGTGGAAATGAAGATTTGCTAACACTTTTAGACGATTATTCCATCCACTCAATGCTAGAAATTTCAGAAAGATTTGGTGTCACTCGCACAAAAGTTGTAAGATATTTGCAATTTGGGGTTAAGTTTAAAAGAATAGGAAAACGGGACAGACGCCTCGCTACTAGAATTTCTCTTTGTTGCTAGGCTTACGGCCGCATCACGTTGGAATAACAGTTCTCGTACAATCACCGAAGTTAAGCAATGTCGAACCTGGTTAGTATCTAGATGCTGTAAATCTTGGATTTGCGGGTGTTGTAATGTATAATGGATCGGTATTTTAAATCAGAGAACGCAGTTCCCGTTGGGTTCGTTAAATCCACTTACGAGCAAAGGCATGAAATTAATTCCACTCCCTAGATAGGGTAATTAGTAAGACTTGTATTACTAAATCATCAACAATTCTGGTAATCGAATTTTTCCTATTTTGTTTTAAATAACCTAATGGTTTGATAAGCCGTAAAATGAATCAATCAATCAACCTATTTTTACGCTTTTTTTTTTTTTGGAGGGGGGGGTGTTCCTAGAGATGAAGAGTGAATGATCTACTACGATAAAGTGAAGTACCGAAGATGCACGATACAACAACATCAACAGCAAAGATAACTTCTTTTTCTTTTTTTTTAAGTATCGTTTCTTTTTTTTTACGGGATATAAGAATCGAACTCTATTACGAATTACTGACGCGTGACGCATTGCAATCGCTGAAGTTTGAGCGCTTCAAGTGAACAAAAAACACCAGACACACGCGATGAAAACTCAAAGGTCATATTATGGTTAGACAACAATTGTCTACGGATTGCTTTGAAGAAGCTGGATTGTAAAATTCTTTATATTCGCGACGTGTTCTGCTTCCAACCAAAACATCTTCGGAAGATTCATCGATCATCATCTTCGTTTTTATGCTCTCTAAATCTATCAGCATATTCACCAGACTTGGTTCCATTGAATTATCATTTGCTTCGATCAACCCTTTGTTTCAATCAAAAATGTCTTCGATGGCTAAAATTTCATAGCCTCGAACCAGAGTAGTTTTATCAAATTCTAAAATATTGATCACGTTAGCTTACGTCCATAAGGAGAATTTTTTTTTCATAATCGCCCCGAGCAAGGCATTTTACTGCCACTATTGTGCCGGGGTGTTATATATGAGGAATGTTATGAGGAGTGAGAGGTTGCAGAGGGTAACAGGGTAGGAGAAGGAAGAGAGTACTGATGAGAGTGAGGTGGAACGAAGAAAAAAGCATGAGAGAGAGGATGTAAGTTAGTGAGACAGGAGATGGCTATTGACTTTACATTTAAATTCTTGGAGATTGTAACTGTCAGGAAAGCAAATATGCGGAAGAGAATTCCATAGGCGGGAAGTTCGAGAAAAGAAGCTGATGGAGTAAAATTTGCGTTTACAATTTATTGGTTTCACAGTAAAAGGTTGGGACCTAGTTGCTAATCTTGTGGCCCGAGGAAATTCATATATAGCGGGTACCAGTGAGCTAAGTTCATCGGAGCAGAAGCCGTGAAAGTATTTGTAGAAGAGACACAGGGAAGCCACACTGTTCACCGTTTTTTTTTTATAAATGAGATAGTTATTATTAATTAATTAATTAATTTTAAAAGTGCCACGTGATTTGTATATATATATATATATATATATACATATATATTTTTTTACGCTCTCACACCCTGATTGATCACTCTGGAAGAATGGTAGACTTTGAAAAACAGTAGCTGCTCTGGCTTGTACGCATCGCTCATTCAGTAATGGATTAGAGCACTCTGGATATTGGGATGGGTATAATGACAATATACACGCTAAAAAGTCTGCCTTCTTCTACCGAACGCCCATAGCCCAGGGGTAGATTCACCGATTGACGCCAATTCGGTCGGGTTTCAATCCTGGGTTAAAAGCAATCGGAGTCTAACCGTACTGATGAGATGTGATACAGCGAAACAGATCTGTCTGCGGATGGCTAGATAGCTAGAAACAAGCATGCGTATGCATCCCATAAGGAATAATACATACACATCGTTCGTTCAGTAATGAATTTGAACACCCTCGGCTACTGGTGTGTGTTTACTTTGTGTAAATAAAATGCTAAAGTCGGCATTCCTCTACCGAGCGCCTATAGCTTATAGGTAGAATCGCCGAGTGATATCAAATCAGTCAGGTTTCAATCTTGGCTGGAAACAATCAAATGTCTAACCGTACTGATGAGCTGCGAAACAGGTCTGTCTGCAAATGACTATATATATATATACATAAATATAGTCATCCGCAGACAGAAATAAACAATAATCTTGGCGCTAAACATTATCACAACTCAACACTATATATGCATACATATATATATTATTATTTTCAGTAGTTTCACTGATAAAAGGTATTCTGGCATGCAGGTATTTTATCATAAGGTGTTAAATATCGGAGTAGAGATAGAGTTTTAATCGGGTTAATGCAGAGGAGTTTTGTCACTTAACTAAGCAGGTTCATGCCGATTGCGAAGTTTCACGAGGCCACCGTTATAATGTCGTTACTCGTCAGTTTTCGATCTGCTGGATTGCTAAGTGATATCTGTCCTTCTATATGGCAGCGAATGCTGGACAATCTTCTCAAAGATGAAGGAGAGACTTGAAGCAACCGAAATGTAGTTCTACAGAAAGATGCTGAGGATACCATAGACCGAACATGTGAGCAATGACGAGGTTTTGGAGAGAGTGGAAACAAAAAAAAACTTATCCTTGGCATCAAGAAGAGGCAGTTGAGGATTTCGGGACACGTAATGAGAAAGGAGGGCTTAGAGAACCTAATACTCACAAGGCGAATAGAGCGGAAAAGAGACAGGAGAAATCAGCTCGAGACCTATTTGATGGGCTTGAGCAGGTGGATGGAGGAGCGGCGTTTGGGAGAGATACCAAGAGGAAAATATTTAGAGCGACAAGGGATAGGAGTAAGCAGAAATCTATGACCGCTTGCGTCCTGAAAGGATACGGTACAAGAAGAAGAAGAAGAAGAAGAAGAAGAAGAAGAAGAAGAAGAAGAAGAAGAAGAATGACGGTAATTTTTAGTATCAGAAATTCAAGCAAAAGTGGCGGTAAAATATTGAACTGAAACTGGAACAACTCCATGTTTTTCTGTGTTTGGTACAGTTATTAAACGTTTTTTGTTGTTTAAAACAATATATCATTTTATCAAGTGAACAAAATGGCAGACATTTTGAAACTCTTGGCCTGTTGACATTATGAAAGTCTGGTAATTCGTAAAGGTCAAATACGGAAAGCAAAGAAGAAAAGGGTAAAAAAATTGTAAGACATGAGTTAAGAAAATGAAGTGACAGAACCATGTGAGGTTTTGCTTCAACCAGTGATTTTTTTCCCAAAGAACAGATAAATAATCCAAGGCATCTGCGACCGCAAATTCGGTCTCAGGAAACATAAAATTAGGTGATAAAAGCTGAGTTACACAGAAAAAAAAATAGTTGATCACTAAAGATTTTTTTTATTCGGTCGCACTAAAAAACAATTGGGGTCACGAAAAATATTTTTAGTTAATTAGAGTTTGTGAAAATATTGCGCCTGCACGAAAAAAAATTTACAGAGCGCAAGAAATTTATTTATTTCATTGTAGAATACAAAAAAAATAGGATTGTGAAAATATTTCTTTTATTGGACCTGCACAAAAAATAATTAAGAGGCGCAAAAAATGATTTTATTTCGTTGTATAATACGAAAAAATTAAGATTGTGAAAATATTTCATTCATTGCGCCTGTACAAAAAAAAACAAAAAACATAGCGAAAGAAATCTCTTTATTTCTTTGTATAAAGCAAAATGATTAGGATTGTGAAAATATTACTTTTATTGGGTCCTCACAACAAAAAAAATTAAGAGGCTCAAAAAATGCCTTTGTTTCATTGTATAATACGAAAAAATTAGGATTGTGAAAATATTTCTTTTATTGGGTGCGTACGAAAGAAATTAAGAGGCTCAAAAAATTCCTTTGTTTCATTGTATAATACGAAAAAATTAGGATTGTGAAAATATTTCTTTTATTGGGTCCGTACGAAAGAAATTAAGAGGCTCAAAAAATTCCTTTGTTTCATTGTATAATACGAAAAAATTAGGATTGTGAAAATATTTCTTTTATTGGGTCCGTACGAAAGAAATTAAGAGGCTCAAAACATTTCTTTGTTTCATTGTATAATACGAAAAAATTAGAATTGTGAAAATATTTCTTTTATTGGGGCCGTACGAAAGAAATTAAGAGGCTCAAAAAATTTCTTTGTTTCATTGTATAATACGAAAAAATTAGGATTGTGAAAATATTTCTTTTATTGGGTCCGTACGAAAGAAATTAAGAGGCTCAAAACATTTCTTTGTTTCATTGTATAATACGAAAAAATTAGAATTGTGAAAATATTTCTTTTATTGGGGCCGTACGAAAGAAATTAAGAGGCTCAAAAAATTTCTTTGTTTCATTGTATAATACGAAAAAATTAGAATTGTGAAAATATTTCTTTTATTGGGCCCGCACAAAAAAAATTTAAGAGGCGCAAAAAATGCCTTTGTTTCATTCATTGTATAATACTAAAAAATTAGAATTGTGAAAGTATTTCTTTTATTAGGCGCGTACGCAAAAAAAATTACAGGGAGCAATAAATAGCAACCAGTTTACCGCAGAAAGAAACGGCAATCTACTGCTTAATTAATCATCAATCGAAAGAGACATGATCACCTGAGCGTGTATCACGTATGATGGCTGAGAAAACAAAATTTTAAGTCGAGAAGAATTATTTCCCTTGAACCATGCTGTTTCATTAAAATAAAAATCGTACTGTATTGGAATCTTGGAAGGAAAGTTCTCGCAATACGCAGAATATTAATCAAATTGATTTCAAAGGCACAAGAACTTAACCTTTCAACCAAATGAACAGTTATTGTCATTGTAAGAATAATAGTTTCCATACAGAAACGTTTGCCATTCAATTTCATCATTTAGCGTTAGTGTCGGCTAAAATTTCTAAAATCTTTTACATAAAACTGTTTTTAAAAGCTCGCAAACCTGTTATCGCTTTTTCTCGTATCAATGAGAGTTTCTTCCCAAACCTTTTCTTTAAGATCGTGCGTAAAGTCAGTCTCTTGATTATACTATTATTTTCCCTTCTAGTTAACATGTGCTACCTATTTTAGTATACTTCTGTGAGAATTATTCAAATGATATTGTTTTTCGTTAATTGGTAAAGCTCTAAATGTGTGATTTTGCAGCGACAGTCTGTTCAAAAGACTGGGCAGGAGTGTGAACTGGGTGATGAGATTCCAGATCTGACGAGAAAATATTTCAGAACGTAACTCGATTTCTGAGGTTAATATTTTCATTTTGTGACATGTCCTGGTGTTGGCTCAGCGTTTGTTTAGTTTCCTGATCTAAAACGGCGTAAAACTCTCAAGTAATTACAGGGATTTATTCCTTTTTATGTATCTAGAAAGAAATAATCAATTTAGAGGAAAAATGCATATAATCTGGTTTAAATATTAAAGGTTGGAGGTTGGTGAGTTACTTTAACAAGTCATGATATAAATTACTAGCAGTATAGCCCGGCGTTGCCCGGGTGTAATGAAAGCTTTAAAACTAATCCATGGTCCTGGAGCTCAGACTCTTTGGACGTTGGTACGAAAGACTAAAAAGCAATAGTTGTTTCCAGTTAAAGCGAAACCGTAGACTGAAAGAAAAATGAATGGATGTAAGTCAAATTTTGATTTCCTGCTATCGATATCAAATAAGTTTTTTTCGTCTTAAACTGAATTTTGAAGGCTAAATAAGTCCTCTGAGTAAAAGGTATCATGGCTAAGACTAAGAACTACAATTATACCTACTTAGAGCCAAACCTGAAACAAAAACTAAAATAAAAGGGCTGAGAAAAATAAAGATATACAGGTACATAAACAGACACACACACACGAACATCTTGCCTTTTATATATATATATATATTATAATCGATTTTCTGCACCATTGTAAGAACTGCAACCTTGAAACTTCTGAATATTGTTTCTTATGTCTTTGTCTATGAGTGTATCAAATTTGATTAAAATCGGACCACACCTTCTATAACCCGATTTTTTCGATTATCGATTTTTAATATTTATCTGGGGTACGCTTATAGTACAACTGTGTAAATTTTCAAGAGTATCGGTTCAGCCGTTTCGGAGTCTATAGGTAACGGACACACACACACACACACACACACACACACACACACACACACACAGGCACATACACACAGAGACAAAGTTCCATTTATAAATAAGTTTAGATATTAGAATTAATAATTTTATTTCTTTATATTGCATTAGAATTTCTTTTAGACAAATGATACTTTTGAGTTCAATATATTGCTTTTATTTTTTATTATTATTTTCGTACTTGTTCGATGACATAAAATATCTTATTGCACATCATATTATGCATTATTGCATTTTTAAATAAGTCTAAATTTAAGAGTTATCATATATCACATTACTTTACAGGAGAAAATAGTCAATGGCGGTAATTCAGAATTAGTTCTATTTTGAACATCCATACCCAAAAAAATCTAACAGTTGCTTCGATGAAAAAGAATTAAATATTAATTATTCTTCAAAAAAAAAAAATGCTCAAACTTGAAAATTGCATTAAAATTTACATTTTCGACTTTTCAAACATATCTTAAGAAAAATAATTCATCTTAAGAAGAGCAAAGGGATGAATTTTGATATTGAACTAAACAAAAAACCAGTAATTTAAAAAGAAAAATATTAATTGCAAATTTTTTATACCCAGAATGTAAGAAAATAACGCGTTTTATTAAATCATGGAAGCACCAACTGAAAGAAAAATTTATTTTATGAGTCTTATTGAATTTTTTCCGGTAAGATTCGGGACAAATTTTCCGTATGTTCACACTTGATGTATAATTTTTTTCTACTGAAATAACATTTTCAAGAATTTTTCTTATACTTGTAAAAAAATTGGCAAATGTGGGTTACCCTAACTGGTTCCGCCAAAAATGCTCGTGAGGAGGCGCTCTTTAAGTTTAAAAAAAGGGAATCTTATTCTCTCTCTTTCTCAACTCTTACTTCCATATGTCAGTCAGTCAGTTAAGTGCCATATATGATACACGCTTTGGGTGATCATGTCTCGAAAGAGACTTGACTGACTGGGCAGAAAACTATCCCGCAGTAGTTTCCCATTGCTTTCTGTGGTAGACTGGTTGGCCAGCCAAGGTTATAGAACACAATCTGTTCTATTATTTAACCCATAATTGGAGGGAATAGACGGATTAATACCTTTCCCAAGGGTATTTTTTGCGTAAGCGAATGCAAGGAATTCAACTGGAATTCGAACTCGGCTCCCCCATTTTTCGTTCCGAGTTGATATCCATTGCACCACAACGCACCACCACTGCTTCCATATGTAGTCGGCATAAATAAAGAACACTGATGACAGGGCGCGTTCGCTCTCTTGATACTCTGTTAACTTTTGGACTCTTTCACACACACATACACACACGTGTCTATCACACACACTTATTTCACACACACGAAAACAAGCACTATAATTTTTATACATTTATAACTAAATAACTGAAAAAACATCATAGTATGAAAACAAAACGGTTTCAAACTTAATTAAAACAAACGTTTTCCATCAAAATGTTTATGGTATTATTAAGAGGAAAGATCAAATTATTTTTTTAATTATTTTTTTAAAAATTTTTTAATCCTTTCTAACACGTTCGAAATTTTCATAAAAAATCTTGTTTTGATTTTAGTTAGTGGGTTACTAAATTGTTACAATGGAAAATGTAATATTACGTAACTCATTTTTTTCAGTGAAAGACACTTTAATTTGGAAATCCTTGCAAAAATCAAATAATTGTCGGATTTTAATGAAACTTTCAGAACTTATTCACAAATGAATGACATTATTTATGAAATTATTATTTTTAAAAAACCTTGGTAAAAATATTTTTTTAACATCTGTCTGCCTCCTCCACGTAAACTCATGAACTTTTAAGAAATTAAATTTTGTTGGGAAAATTGGTTTTATTAGTTAAACGCAAGACTCACTGGAGAATGTAAATAATCTATTGTTTTTTTCAAACATTTTGCCTTTGTTTTCGAAAATCTGCTTCCAATAGTAAAATAAAAAATGCAATAAAACTATGACATTATATAATTTGATAATTTTTTAATTCCTTTAATAAACAACATACATTCAGGACATTTGTAGTCTGAAGAAATTTTTTTCGATTAATAATTTAAATGTATGGTGAAAAAAAGAAAACTAAGGCGGTTGTTTTGCGCAAGCCAAACATATGTGGTGCATAGATAGGTAGTAGTTAAAGCGTATTGAAATATACCTTTACTTCTTATTAATAGAGTGACAGAGAAACTCTCTCTCTCTCTCACTCTCTCTCTCTCTCTCTCTCTCTCTCTCTCTTCTACCATATTTTTGGTGTCCTAGATAAAACCCGAACAGAGCTTATTAGGTTAACTGACGTCATGCAAAGTCAACCAATGACTAACCCTCTCGCTAAAATCAAATCAGAGACACGTAGGCGTTAAGTAGAGATAAAAATAACAGTGAACACGTACATAGCAGTTAGTCTACAGTTCGTCCTCAGTTCATGTGGAGTTCGAGTCAACCATCGGAAATTCAATCAACACACCAACCAGCCAAAACAAGATAATCTCTGCGCAAACCAGAGATGTACTTAAATAAACTTCACGAAAATAATATACAGAAAACCAAGGAAAAAGCAAAAGCACAATCCATACACTCAAATACCTAAAACATAATATAACATAGCACAAACAGCGACCTGATACTACATTCCTCCTGACACATACATGGAGGAATAAATATGCTATATTTACATGAATGTACATATCAGTTAGTCAGTTAAGTGCCATACGTGATACACGCTTGGGCGATCATGTCTCGAAAGAGACATGACTGACTGGGCAGAAGATTATCCCGCAGTAGGTTGCCATTGCTTTCTGCGGTAGACTGGTTGCCGACCAAGGCTATAGAACCCAATCTGTCCTGTTATTTAACCCATAACTGGAAGGAAGAGACGGATTAATACCTTTCCCAAGGGTATTTTATACATATACATGGAAGAAAAACTTTTTTAAAACCTGAACACAACAAAACATATATAATAATGAACATCGACATGAATACCACAATGACTTATACAAGAAACAAATGTAAAAAGGACCTGAAATGATAATCATTTGCATATAATAAAAGATATAACCTTATAGAGTCAAAATTAAAATGGTGGTATAGCTAATAAAACCTGGCCTTTACGCAATATATGTAATGACCTGCTGTCAATACATAATATTGACAGCAGGTAATCTGAACTCTGTGTGTGACTGTACTGTATAGTCAAACATTCAGTCAATGATAATGGATTCAGAAACATTCTGGGCGTCGCAAAACATTAAACATTAGACTGTTTTTTGTGGGGGGGGGATCTGTATTTCACATTAATTTTGTTTTTGTTAAATGAAATTATGAAATATTAAACCTCTCAACACAAATAATTCTCAATGGCAATGAAATACAGCAAGGGAAGTAAGTCATTTTACCTAGCAATTTATTTCGAGTTGCTTCCCTTGGAAATACGATTTTTTTTTATATATATATTTTCAGAATTTATATAATTCTTCTTCTTCTATGTGCCCTGTCCCTTCAGGACCTAGGCGATCATGGCTCTCCACGTCTCCCTATCCCTTGTGGCTCTTAGTATGTTTGCTCCTGCTGCTCCTGGCAACCCCCGTTCCGTCATCCACCTGATCAGACCCTGCAAATATGTTATCCGCTGCCTTCCTCTGTCTCTCCTTCCTTCTATCTGACCAGTCAGTATCAGGTTCTCCAGGCTCTCCTTCCTCATTGCATGTCCCAGGAACTTCAGTTGTCTCTTCCTGATGCTCAGCATCAATTTCCTTTTTGTTGCCATTCTTTCTAACACCTCGTCGTTGCTTGTATGCTCAGTCCACGATATCCCTAGCATCCTTCATTTCGACCGCTTCCAGTTTTGTCCTCATTTTCGATGATATTGTCCAGCATTCACTGCCGTATTGAAGAACTGACATCACGTAGCAGTCTAGCACTCTTTTCTTCGTTTCTATTGAGATTTTCCTGTGTGTTAGTATTTTCTCATCTTCTGGAACGCGTCCTTTGCCATGCCAATTCGCCTTCGGATCTCCGTGTCGCACTTTCCATCTTCTGTTAGAACACTTCCTAGGTACTTAAATTCTTGTACTTGTTTGATTCTGTTATCCCCCACCTGTATTTGGCATTTTGGGTTGTATCTTTTGCTGATGACCATGCACTCAGTTTTCTTAAAGTTTATTTGTAGTCCCTTCTTGTCACTCTCCACTGCTACTTTCTGTATGAAGTTTTGTAGTTTCCTTTCCGTGTCCGCAATCAGCACTGTATCGTCCGCATACCTTATGTTGTTCAGGTTGTGGACTCCAATAACAAATCCTGGCGTGTCATCTAGGGTCCTCAAAATATTCTCGCTGTATAGGTGAAAAGACACATCCTTGTCTTACGCCTTTTTCTATCTTTGTGTATCTACTGAGGTCGTTACCTGTCCGTATGCAGGCCGTTTGCTGCCAGTAGAGATTCTTGATTATTCTTATGTCTTTCCCGAAAATGTTGAGGCTGCCTAGCATCTCCATCAATTCTTTGTGTCGTATCTTGTCGAATGCTTTCGTGTAGTCAATGAAGCATAGGTACAAGTCTTTCTTCATTTGTAATGCCCTTTCAGAAAGCATCCTAATCATGAATATGGCGTTCCTTGTTCCAGTGTCTTTGACGAACCCGCACTGTTCCTGCCCTATCTCTGGCCTGATTCTGCTTCTCGCTCTATTCATCAGGATTCTGACAATCAGCTCGCTAAAACCTAGTTTTTCTTGCTTTAAATAAATTTTCACTTTTTACCACTCATCTTTGCATTATCATCCGCAAATGAAAATTCATTAACTGGCTTACTCTGTGCCACTACCGGTTACCGTACGATCACTGTAGTTAAGTAACGTCGAGTCGGTTCAGTATTTGGGTGAGTGACGACCTCTTGGGAATATCAGAGGCTGTAAGCTTGGATGTGCGGATGGTGTAAAGGGCTTACGGCCGCAACATGCTGAAACACCAGTTCCCGTACGATCACCGAAGTTAAGCAAAGTCGAGCATGGTCAGTACCTCGATGTGTGGGTGACTTCTTGTGAATATCAAATGTCGTAAGCTTAGACGTGAGAATGGTATAAAAGTGTTATGGTTTATAAAATGGCGAGTGTTCTAAAAATAGAAAAAGGTAGACACACTGAGGCCAAGAATTCAAAATTGGGCGGCAAATTAAAGGAACCGTTTCTTTTGGTAGGCGTAGGTGTAAGAGTAGGAGTAAGAAGTAGGAGTTAAGGACAGTAGTTTTGTGTAGGAGATTTGAAAAGAGGAAGACGCTAGTCAGTTGACCACTAGAGTCCAGAAGGGATAGGCTCGTTTACTACTATCATCCCACAGTGAAGAGAATGTAGTTAGTCTGCTCCTGTATTCACACCAAATTTAAAGGTTGTAACTTGATGCAAAAACCTAAAGATTTATACCAAAAATAAACATCATTAATTCAAGTCTGTGTTATCTTCTAGTTATACCAAAACGAAGCAACACAACAAAAGGCTTACGGCCATATCATGTTGAAACATTGTTTCCGTTACGATCTCAGAGTTTAAGCAACATCGATCTTGGTCGGTATCTAGATGACTAACCGATTGGAAAAACTGGTTCTGTAAGCTTGTTGGTGCACTGGATAATGACGTGGAATTGTTAATCAGGGAGCCAAGTTCCAATTCCTGTTGGGTTCGTTTCTTACGCACAAATGCTGTTGGGAAAGATATGAATCCACCTCTTCTCTCCCTAGCTATGGGTTAATTAGTATGACTTGTATAATCTCTAAACTGTTATCACCTCTCCACAAAAATAAATTCTTAGAGTCTAAAAATACTTTCTGGCTGTAAATAACTTGAAAAGGGTTGATAAGCTGGAAGAAAAGAATCTGTAAATTACTCATGTGAGTGTTAAATTCTTCAGGTCCTCTTTTCTTATGCGCCTCACACATTTCAGCTGTGTCTTTCTGATTAAGTATCAACGTTTTTCTCTTTCCTATTTTCTTTAAAATTTCCTCGTTAATAACATGTTCTGTCCGTGATATTCTCGGCATTCGTTAATAAAAATATGTCTGTCGATTCAAGTCGCTTCTTCGTCTGTGGGGAGATTGTCAATTGTTATGTTAGACAATACTACATTGTAGTTGAACATTCTTCTCTTTCTATTTAAGGACATTCGTCTATTAACATTTTTTCTTTATTTCTGAGAGACATTTTCGCTTTCCAAAACGCCCTTGAGTTTCATGGCAACATTTTCCGTCGTATATTAACTGAACTACCCAAATAATTACATTTATCTGCTTCATTTTAATGGCTCCAACATCTATCTCTGACCTTAAGATGTCTCTTTTGCTTATTATCATATATTCTATCGTCTTACACTTAATAGTCCTTTCCTGCTGTTTTCTTTTACTATTTTTCCATAATCTGCTATTGTTTAATAATTTTAGAGAACTATTTTTGATTTGCAACAATATATCTGATGCTAACCTCCAGGAGGGAAACTCATTACGCTTTTTTGGTTTCATGTTTTCGTTGACATAAAGTGGAATTATCATATTGCCATTTGCTAGAACTGCTACCAGGAATGTTGGTTCCCTGTGTCTTACCAGATAATTTTTCACGTCAAAATCCATCTTGCACGTTTATAAGTCTACGATTCATCCGTGCATAACTTTGGTGTAGAGCTTCTTCTCCCGTAATTCTTGACAAATTCAAAAGAAGGGTTTGTAATGCTATCGATCTTAACATGGCATCTTGATTTCATTCACTTTCCCACCTCGGTAAAGTGCTTTCCATGTGTCTATGCTATAAGTATTTTCATGAAAATTATTCCAAAATGAGCTTTTGATAGACAAAAGTAGTCAATAGGGTTTACTATCGATTTCTGGAAGCTGTCCTTTCTGCCACCGGTTTCGGATCATACTTTCACACCAGGATCCGGCTTCTGTATGTGACCCCGGTGCAATGGTGGAAGTGAATGGGGTTCGATTGTAGCCTTTCTTATTGTTTCGCTCCATTCGTTAAGGTTGTTCGCTTTCGCATTTGCTGTACATTCTTGCGTTGTAGCTTTTCTTTCGCAATTTAAAGATGAATCCGGTCCCACGCAAAATTTCCCTACTTGTTGCTACCACCTCGCCCAGGTACTCCGCCTGTGCTGAAAACATTTCAGCTCTTGTGCCGAGCAGTGCCGAGATTGACGAATTCGGCATAGAGATCAGTCTATGGAAGGGAGTTGCTCTTTACCGAGCCCTTCTTCTAGACGGACGGGTTGCTGAGGATACTCGGCGTCTGTTTCGGTCTCGATCTCTTGCTGGAAAGAACTGGTCGGAAGTATGGAAGAAGGCCGAGATTTCAGGTCGTCTGTAGTCCCGGAGGAATTTTTCCTTAAAGTAAAAAGCGGAAGTATGTACCTAACATATCTACCGATTCTACATGCTTCCACTCCCGTAAGCCATAATAATGGAATTAGTTAGGGTCTTGTTTTCCTTCTTGTGAGGAGGCAAGTCCCCGAAGGTAGTTCGAATTATCTGTTACCTCCACCCTTCTGAAGGTGGCCTGGGTATGCCTAACATTGAGATTCAATATACGCTTCACATCCCGTTCCAAGATCGAATGTGTCAGCAATCAGATTGCGAGGGAGAGTTCTGGAAGTAAGACACCCGTGAGAACTTCCCATACCAGAGAAGTGTGCACTCGATCGTGGAAAAACTTCACCCCCCTCTTTACCCCAAGGTGAGTTCTCCTACCGTGAATGTCAGATTGTTCTCAAGCACCTCTTCCTCATTTTTTGTTTATGAAGGGTTGAAAATGCATGTCTTAAAAGGACATGTTGAAAATGGCTATTTCCCTGATAAGTTTTATCTGAATTTACACACACACACACACACACACACACACACACACACACACACACATATATATATATGTATATATATATATATATATATATATATATATATATACATTGAATATACATTTAATTATTTGTTTGATCATTATTTTTAATCGATACTCGTATTTGAGTAGATATTCTGTTTTTAATCACAGTGTATCTACTTAAATAAACAGAATATCTACTCAAATACGAGTATCGATTAAAAATAATGTTCAAACAAATAATTTCAATATGTCGGTTGTTAAACCATTTCGTTAATCTTCGATATTTTCCGTAACACACACACACACACACACACACACACACACACATATATATATATATATATATATATATATATATATATATATTATAAATTATGTTTTAGAACATGCACATAATTTCTTCTATATATGTCCTCTTCTCTACAATCATATGGCTGTTTCAGTGTTTTAACTTAAACACTTCATCGGGAGAAATGAAGGTTTGGAAATATTCTCTGTTTATATTTGGTTCGTTGTTGTCGTGGGGGTTGGTTGGGGTTATTGGTCATAAAATGAATGTGTTTCTTGTTTTGACCGTTAGACTTTCGAAGAATCTGGTGTGTAAGTGGGAAATTGTTGATTAATGGTATTATCTCTTGGAATGTACGTTTTATCGGTTGGGTATATCTTTTGGTTAGAGTTTCTAAGAGGGCGGCGTGTTGAGTTGTCCTTTTTATGGTTGGCTATCGTTTAATTGATTTATGTCCGCTGTTAGTGGACCTAATTCATGTATTTACTTTGATCCTGTGTCTAGGTTTTCACTTTGGGGTTTCTTAGATAGACATGATAGGGGTGGGGTGTTTTTTCTTTCCAATTTTGATTTTTTCGGGATGGAATATTTTTTTATTTTATAGGGTTTTTTAAAATATATTTTTTTATCAAAATTGGAAAGAAAAACACCCCACCCCTAACAATAATCAACAATTTCACACATACACACCAGATTCTTCGAAAGTCTAACAGTCAAAACAAGAAACACATTCACTTTATTACCAATAACCCCAACCAACCCCCACGACAACAACGAATCAAATATAAACAGAGAATGATTCCAAACCTTTATTTCTCCCGATGATGTGTTTGGGTTCCAAACACTGAAACAAGCCATATGATTGTAGAGAAGAGGACATATATAGAAGAAATTATGTACATGTTCTAAAACATAATTTATAATAAATATTCACAGCTCTATACATCATATATCGAGCACTGTTTTAAATTAATGTTTTGGACGGAAAAAAATTGTTTTTTTTTCTCTCTCTTCAGTCTATATTCACTCGGATATTGTTTTTTTTTTTTACTCATTTCAGCCCGGACAAGGCGTAAATGCCACTGATGTGCGGGGGGGCTACATAACTGAAAGAAAATTAATTAGAGGAGGGAGAAGAGGATTACAAACTAGTTAGAAAGGAACAATAGAAAGCTGAGAAAGCAGGTGCGATGACAGATACATAGGTGGAGAGAAAGGGAAGGTTATACAGGGGTGGGGAGAGAGATAGAGTCGTTAGTAGATGAGTATTGACTTTGCATTTAAATTTCTGGAGGTTGTAGCCGTCAGGAAAGCAAGAATACGGGAGCGAGTTCCACAGGCGTGAAGTGCGAGAGAAGAAGCTGCAGGAGCAGAATTGTCGTCTGCATTTGGCTAACCTAACTGTGAATGGGTGGGACCCAGTTGCCATTCTGATTGCACGAGTAAACATCTGTTGAGGAGGCACCAGTGACTTAAGTTCGTCCGAGCAGAAGCCATGAAAGTACTTATAGAACAGACAAAGGGAGGTCACATTTCGTTGGTGGGGAAGTGGCTGTAGTCGAGCCGCCAAGTCAGCACCTATCACGTTACTAACTCTCCTTTGGAGCCTGTCGAGAACACTGAGATGAGCGGCAGGGGCACCTGACCATAAATGGCAGCAGTACTCCATGCACGGACGGATGGTAGACTTGTATATATGCAGGATGGATTCAGGCGGAAAGAACATCCTGAATCGACATAGTGACCCAAATGTTAAAATTACGAATTTTAACTTTTTTAAATGTAATCCGTGCTTAGTATAAAAAAAGTGGGATATTAAAATATCATAATCAAAATTTACTTTTAAATAAGAAAAACGAGTTGGTTAGCAAGTGCCGTCATAGAAGTAGATTTAAATTCCCTTAATAGGGTATTAACTAATTCACTTCCTTCCAATTTAATCGTTATATTTATTTCTAACCTAAGGTTATTGATACTGGTTAGAATCTAATTTTATACATGTGATAACACTTAATATCATTCCTACCGTTTACCCTTGACTCCTTGGGCAAGCTCTCTTCCCCCTACTCCTATCAACTAAACTAGTACTACTATTCACTCTCTCCTCCATCTTGGCCTCATACATTTCTAAGAAAAAAATTATTTTCCGCTCACACTAAAATTTCGTAATTATACATCCTGCTGGGGTTGAGAAAGTGAGTTATTGAGTCCGTAGAAATGAATATTCCTCAACTATAAAATATTGAATTGACAAATAAAATAAATGCCCGCTCTGTAAATTAAATTTACATTGACCTCTCTGTCGGATCAGTTTTAATATTTAATCTAATATTACAAGAATCCACTGGGATTATTTACCAAATCTTCTCCTGGAATTTTGCTGCTATATATATATGTGTGTGTGTGTGTGTGTGTGTGTGTGTGTGTGTGTGTGTGTGTGTGTGTGTGTGTGCATTTTATACTGCTTAAAAACAATAATACTGGTATATATATATATATATATATATATATATATATATATATATATATACCAGTATTATACTGCTTAAAAGACAATTTACGCTCTCACACCATGACTGAGCACTCTGGAAGAATGGGAGACTTTGAAAACAGTAGCTACTCCGGCATATACGCATCGCTCATTCAATGAATTAGAGCACTATGGCTATTGGGCGTGTATAATGATATACGCGCTAAAAAGTCTACCTTCTTCTACCGAACGCTCGTAGCCCAGAGGTAGAATCGCCGACTGACGCCAATTCGGTCGGGTTTCAATCCTGGGTTAAAAAGCAATCGGAGTCTGATGAGGTGTGATACATCGAAACAGATCTGTCTGCGGATGACTATATATATATATATATATATATATATATATATATATATATATATATATATATGACTATAGTATATATATATATATATATATATATATATATATATATACTGCTTAAAAACAATATGTATGCATATATTATACTGCTTAAAAACAATATATATATAGAGATTTTTAAGCAGTATAATACTCGTATATATAGAGAGAGAGAGATCATTAGTATGTGTCGTCACAGAAATAAATTTAAATTACAACATTTATCTTATTCTTCCATTTAGTCACAATAGTATTTTTTAATTTGACTAAGCAGATACCTTTTCCCTCCTACCAACCACTACTAACCCAAGCCACATACCTCCCACTACCATTGAAGAAATTACTACTAAGATATCGTTAGCTTAACCCTATAAAAGCCAATATTCCCCCACCCCTCCTTTACTAGACCAAGTCTCCGGCATTAGAATTTTTCTTCATACTTTGTTTAAACGGGTTGACAATGCATGTCATAAACTGAGATGTTGAAAATGGCTATTTCCCCTCTAAATTTTATCTGAATTCACAGTTATATATATATATATATATATATATATATATATATATATATATATATATATATATATACCAGTATTATACTGCTTAAAAAACAATAAACATATATTGGTTTTGAGCAAAGCAAAATTAGGCCTTTTAGCATTGTATGAGTTTCGTTTGGCAAGTAATCTCATATTTTAAGCATCTCAAATAATATTAATAAGACCATTTCTTCTCATCGGTTCGCCCATATATTTGTGCTTGGAGACTTTAATGTTCACCACGCCAAGTGGCTGGAAAACTCTGTCACAGATCTTGCTGGTGTCTATACCATGGACTTTTCAATCACTCAGTCCCTTGCGCAAATGGTGGATTTCACTTTCACCACGACTCTTGTACTGTCAAGCAGCTCTGCCCTCTAGAAAACCGTAACCATGCGGTGTTTTCCGTTAACATCTCCCTCCACTCCCGCTCCACCCAGAAACCTCAGACCAGCAGAATATCTTACTGCTACCAAAGAGCAAACTGGGACTCGTTCAGCGACTTCCTGTGACGTCCCTTGGAACAAAGTTTTTAGACTTCCCGTTGAAGACTGTGCGTCCGAGTTCTCCTCTTGGGTTAAGGCTGGCATCGATGCTTTCATCCCAGACAGGAAGTTGCGACTTTAACCCCAATCGTCACCCTGGTTCTCACCTGCTTGTTCGGCCGCTATCATCCACCGGAATCACTTCTTCCGGCTGTATCGGAGTCACTCGTCGAATCATAATAGGCGCCTTTTTACCTCTGGTTGTAATGAGTGCAAGAAGTTACTTAATGAAGCTAAGCTGCTGTTTGCTGACAGAATGAAGCAGCGTATAGCATCCCTTAAGTTCGGCTCCAAAGATTACTGGAGACTCTGTAAAAGTGTACTAAATAACAGTAAGCCCTCAATCCCCACTCTAATCAATGAATTTGAGGTTCTCACATCTTCAGCGAATAAAGCCGAGTGCTTTGCTCGCAGATTCTCTACCAACTCGACACTGGATTCATCTGGAGTATCTGTACTCGACTTTCCACTTAGAACTGAGGCCCAACTGAATGACGTCCACATTACCCACTCGCCGGTCTCTAACATAATTACAAAGCTTGACCCCATAAAGCAAGCGGAGGTGGCGGAAACCAAACCATTGTTCTGAAGAAATGTTTCCCTGAACTCTCCTCTGTCCTCTCCAAACTCTATAACTACTACCTGTCTGCTTCTTGCTTTCCTGCCTGCTGGAAGTCCTCCTCAATGGTTCCTATATTTAAGAATTCTGGAGAACCCTCAAACATCTCTAATTATCGCAATATCAGCCCCCTACCAATTTTTGACAAAGTGTTCGAGGCAATTATCAACGCTGAGGTGGTTCAGCATCTCACAGCCCACAGTCTCTTCTCTGACAAACAGTATGGTTTCCGCTTCACGAGGGCTACTGCTGATATGCTAACGACCATCATTGAGTATATATAACAAACTCTTGATAAGAACGGCGAAGGTCGAGCTGTTGCACTGGATATCTCCAAGCTACGTGGCTATGGTATAACTAGACGATTGTTTGATCAAATCCAGTCATTCATTTCGAATCGTGTAATGAAGGTAGTATTGAATGGATGGCCATGCCTCCCGATACTATCATACGAACGCAAGTCTCCTCCCAAGGCTTTATTCCAGGTCCTACTCTTTTCCTGGTCCTCATCAACGATCTCCTCGCTGTAATCAGATCCCAAGTAGGCATCTACGCTGACAACACCACCATTTACTCTCGCCTCGCTCAAAAATCTGCTGTGGCTGACAAAGCGAACCTTTCTGCTGATCTTGAAACGGATCTCCAATCTTTGGTGAACTGGGGGAAAAAATGGCTCTTGAATTTTAATGCTTCCAAAACGAAGCTGCTGTAACTATGCTATAACCACTATAGACAATCGCTCCTACCCACCACATTAGCATGGATCAGGCTAGTCTCCTTGAAAGCAAAACACTGCACCTCCTCGGCCTAACTCTCTCAGTAGACCTCAAGTGAAATGACAACCTCGAATCCGTAGTTTAAATCTGCTGCTAGGAAGGTCGGTTCACTGTGTAGGGCCAGGAAGTTTTTCCCATCTAAATCCATCCTGCACATATAAGAATCTACTATCCGCTCGTGTATTGAATACAGCTGTCACATCTAGTCGAGTGCCTCGGGGTTCTTGAAAAAATCCAACGGTGAATCTGCAATGGGATCGATCCCGACTTGGTAGCTACAGTCACTTTCTCGCCGGCGTAATGTGGCTTTCCTATGTCTCTTCTACAAATACTTTCACTGCTTCTGCTTCGACGAGCTTGGCTCACTGGTGCTCCCTCTGCATGAGTTTACTCGAGCTACTAGACTAGCAACTAGGTCCCACCCTTTTACAGTGAAACCAATAAAATGTAAACACAACTTCTACTCTATCAGCTTCTTTTCTTGCCCTTACCGCTTGTGGAATTTCTTTGCGTATATTTGCTTCCCTGCCAGCTACAATTTCCAAGAATTTAAATGTAAGGTCAATTGTCATCTCCTATCTCCCTAACTCGCATCTTTTCCCTCATGTTCTTTTGTCCGTCCACTCTACTCTCATCGCACCAGTATTCTTATCCTTCTCTTACCTATTCTCTGACACCCCCTATAACTTGTTCCTCTTTCTCATAACTTTCCTTCTGTGTAACCCCCCCCCCACCCTGCACACCAGTGGCAGAAATGATTAAAAAATATTAAATTACGCAAAAAAATAATCGGGAGATTAACATAGATTAAAATAAATTATGGAATGAATGAAGGAAAGGAAAGAAATAGGAATTAAAAAAATAATGAGGAAAAGAAGTACTAGGGGCTAATGATAGCAAGTCCCAGCAAACATTCACACTGTTTACAGAGAGAAGGTTTGCGGGGCCTGATATGCAAAGACTCCAGTACTCTTAAATGAAATAAAGAGTGTGACGATTGTGAACCAGTCAACACTAAAATCAACTGCACACATTCTATTATTTATTTATTTTTTATTCTCTTTCTTCTCTTCATTCGTTCCATAATCTATATTAATTTCATTTAATCTCTCGATGAAGCCTGAAAAGCGGAAGCGAAACCAGTTGCTTCGTTTTTAACATGCCTAATACTATTCAGCTTTACAATTTCAGATCTATATATATATATATATATATATATATATATATATATACTGACCAAAGTAATTTTTGATCATTTCTCGCAATCAAAGAGATAATACAATTAAGATGCAAGGAGTTGCTTGGAGGGAAAGAGAATGAATTTATAACCTGAAACCCAAATCTAAATAGGAAACCAGGGATAAACCTATACCCTGTTCAATAGGCGAGGAAGGATTATGACATGACTATTTAATGATCCCATTTTATCGCAATTTCTGACGTCTAACATCAAGATTCAAAAACGTTCCCGTAACCCTACATCCGGCAGCAAGGCCTCTGATCGGGAGGTTTTCAGAAGCGTGGAACCAATTCTTAATGGCTGTTGTTCCCAGATCACATCTTTACCCGAGATTGTAGAACCTGTTAAGGTTCCGGTTATGGGCAAATAGTTAACTCCTAAACTGGGATCAAGACACTATAAAAGTATAAAAAATATATTTTTTTAGTAGAAGTACCAACAATACATTTTTGAGAAAAAATATATTTGCAGAAATACATTTTTTTAAATCCTCTTTACAAAAATTATATCAATGATATACAGACTGATTTCTAACAAAGAATACATATTCCATTCTCAAGAATCTATCCTAAAACCTTTGTCGGCATTGAATAATCCACTGCCGTAAAATAAAACAAACCAAACCAATCATAAACGTTCGACAACGTCTTATCTCTCAATTGTTGCCGAGGAGTCGACGTGATAAAGCGAAAGATATTGGACAATAATAAGATGTCTTGAATAGTTGAAGTTCAGTAAAAAAAACCTTAAAGCAGCAACAACGAAGATAATTAACCTAGTTTAAATAATTAATTGAAAACTCATCTCCGAATTTCTGGTTCAATCCGATATTTTCATGTACTTTTTTGTTTGGGTTTAAACAAATATTCCTTTCTCTTTTATGACAGACACTTTGATGGTTTCTCCCTTTGCTTTTTAGCTTTTAGGATTGAAACTTTGCTTTTTTACACGCATGTCAGTGTTAACCGTCATTCAACGGTCTGGAGATGTTTACGTTTGTCAGAAATGAGACCTGAAATGTTTAGTTTCTAAAACTAAACATTTCAGTGTGTCGTCTAATAAGAACGTAAACCCGTGAAGGATACTGTGAAGGAGAGCTAGTTACTCAGACCCGTGTGATCACGCAAGTACCAGGAAATAAATCCGACTATCCACATATTCCTTTTCTTTATTATTATCTTTATTATCTACAAATGACATGTAGCATTCTATTCGGGACTCTAAAATTGAATGCATATACTCCCCCCCCCTCTCTCTCTCTCTCTCTCTCTCTCTTTCTCTCTCTCTCTCTCTCTCTCTATCTATCTATCTATCTATCTATCTATCTTTTTTTAGCATGAGAAACAGAAAGAACATATTAGTGAGTAGGTGAAAGAGAGACAGTCACCGAAAAGCAGAAATTATTTTGCTTGGGTTAGAAAAACCCGTAGCTTTAGGCTTCTCTGTGTTATTATTCCCTTCAAGCCGGGTGTATGAAAAGAAGAGACAGAATAATAAAATTGGAGTGGGGGTGACACGGAGAGAAAGCCACCGAAGAGCAGAAATTCTTTTGCTTGCTTTCCAGCCATATTAAGCCAGCAGACACTCTCTACTGAAGTGATGATGTTTCTATTGCGTGTGGCTGAAATCAAAGACCTGCCTATTCAAAGGCTTGTAGTCGGACAGATTTAGATGAAAATTTTCTATTATTCGGTTCTGAAAAGTATATGGGAATGTCTGATGACTTTAGTGTCATATCAAAAGTCCTTTTTTATTTTACTGACATTTAAAATGTTTTAATCCATGTAGAACATTTTTGACTGCTTCTTAAGATCCAGATTCAATCACGTGGCCATTATCTAAAGTCGCCAAATACAAATATATAGGCAAACGGGTGGGAGGAAATGGCCTTGTCGATATTGTTGGAGATGCTGTCAAGAACGGAGCAGTCGGGAGATGATGGAGGGCGGTAGAGAAAGAAGAGGTAGCTAACTGAGCTTTGAAGGGAGAGACAGAAACACATATAAGAATGATGTGGGATTCAAGAGAAATCATCCTGGCTAGAGGAAGTCGTTCACTGACGTAAACCCCAAGTCCATGCATGTGGACATTGGAGTCCTTTGTGAAGAGGGGAAGGTAGCCAGGGATAGAGAAGTCAGAAGAGGGTATTGAGGTGTTGAGATTAGTCTCACCGAGAGCTAGGATGTCAGGGGACTTTTGATGGAGAAAAGATTCAGCGCTATTGAAATTGGTTCGGATACCGCGGATGTTAGTAAAAATGTTAAATTTTGTTAAAGGACAATTTTTAAAGTAATACTTGAATACCTAATCTTACAAGTAAATTTCTCTTTTCCAATCTTTCCACTCTTTTACTTTTTTTTTTTTTTGTTCAATTGGAGTAGATAGACTAAACTATCGCCCGGTTCACACTCCACCCACGTCTATTGAACGGGTGGAGAAGCTCATCCCTTGTTCTCTGTTTAGGATGTGGTTTCCGGCTTTCTCTTTTCCAATCTTTTCACTCTTATGTAATGTAACATGAATTATTAAGAAAAATGTGTTTGCACATTTCGTAGAAAAATAGATAGGTTCGCTTATTATCTGGTTCACACGCCTCACTGGCTTTTTTTTTTTTTTTTGTATAGGAGTAGAAGTTTATCTTTTGTTTTTTGTTGATGGAAGCGTTTTTATCTTTAGACAACTATAAAAACATACTGAATTTGAATGGATAAGAATACGGGCTGAAATCAATTTCTGCAAAGCAAATGTCAAGCATCCAAGAAGCCGCTGATATAATAAGGAAAATTAAACTAAACCAAGTTCTATAGAAGTAACCAAATTACTATGTCTCATTCTGACCATACCTACCACATCTGCTTTCTGTGAGAGATCTTATTTTTGTTTTTTCATTAAAATGTTTAAATAATTATAAGGGGTGTTCTCAAAGTGAAGAAAGATCAAATAATTTGGTCTTGATTTCCGTTAATAAAGACCTTTTGAAGAAGATGAACGTAGAACGTAATACTAATACATTTTATAGCAAATTGATTAACGAATTTGCCAAAAACAAAGAAGAATTGAAGGGATTAACAAATAAATGTTAAATTTCTCATTATTTGTAGGTTTTATTTTTTCCCAGATTTCATACATACCCAATAACTTCATCATAACGGACCTGTCACCAGAATATTACTAATGGGGGAGGGAGCGTCAAGTCTAGTGGAGCGGACTGCCAAACCCAAAATGTGGCTTGTTAATAGAAGTACATTTTCTCACATTAAAATTAGTCCATATCTCATTCACAGATGGGTGAATAATTTTTCGAAGGTGGAAAGTAGGGCTCAACAGCCCTACTCTCTACCTTGGCGATTGGCCAGAATCGTGGAATGCAGGACCTTATTTTCAAGTTACCCTTCTCCACTCAAGTTCTATCAACTTTTGGGTTTAATTCTCTGATTGTATTTTACCATTATTACAGTTCCGCTTGGAGAATCGTTGTAAATCTTTGTAATCTACTTTCTGTTAGAGATCGTTCTCTTCACTAAAGCGTGTGGTGTTCTTAAAATGAAAAAATGTTAAGTAATTTAGTTTTCATTTCCATGAATAAAAACCATTTGAGGAAGATTAAGGCAGAAGATAGTGCTGATAATTTTTCAACAAAGTGATCAATGACTTTACCAAAAAGAAACGAAGAATTAAATTGATTTTTCAAGTAAATTTTAATAACTCATTGCCTTTTAAGATATCATTATTTTCTCTTATAACGAGTAGCGGTCATCATCGTCGCCAGGATGAACGGGAATTGGAGTCCAATGGAGAAGGGTAACAAGTCTGAAGTGGATCCTCTTGGTAGAAGTGTAATTTCTCACATCAGAATTTGCTCACATCATGTTCATAGATGATTGGGAGGGAGAAATAATTTTCCGGTGACGCAGAGTGAAACTCTCCTTTTCCCTCTCTACCTTGGCGATTAGCTTGCATAATGGACTGCATGCCCTGGTTTCCAATCACCCTTCACCACTGACATATATTGTGTATTTGGGCAATAATCTCTCTTTTATCCAGGGTTCATTGAAAATGACAGACAAGGTATTATCATTAAGTTTTTTTAGATAATTTTTCATGTTTCTTTCAACAGTTTCTTTCCTCGCACTTCCCGACTGTGGAATTCTCTTCCAAACGATTGCTTCCCCGACGGCTACAATCTCCAGGAGTTTAAATGTAAGGTCAATACACACCTCCTAACACACTAACCTGCTCCCATTCTATCAAGCACTCTTCCCATCTGCCCGACCCTCATCCTCGCTATCCTTACTCATCTGTCACCTTTCTCCTGACATTCCCTATGTCTATCCACTCCTTCTCTTTACCTTCCCCTATGTAGCCCCATGCGCAATAGTGGCAGTGGAATGCCTTGCTTGGGGTGAGATGATTAAAAAAAAAAAAAAAAAAAAATGTGTTCGTATAATTTTTTTCTTTTCGGACCTCAAATTATATAAGAATTGTCCAAAGCTTTTGTACTTTCGAGAGCTTTGTTATACTTTTAGCCATTATTAAGAATTAATGTTGTTTTATTTATAAATAAACACGTGGAAAGTTTATGCATATAGAGTCTTGTGTATGTGCATGTTTATTTATAAGTAAAACAAAATTAATTCTTGATAATGGCTGAAAATATAGCTCGAAAGTAAAAAAGATTTAGAAAATTCTTATATAATTTGAGTTCCGAAAAAATAAATTATACGAACACAAGAAAAATTATATAAAAAACTTAATGATAATACCTTGTCTGTCATTTTCAATGAAACATATATATATATATATATATATATATATTCATCCACAGACAGCTCTGTTTCGCTGTATCACAGCTCATCAGTACAGTTAGGCATCCGAGTACTTTTTACCCAGGACTGAAACGTCAGTCGGCGATTCTACCTCTGAGCTATGGGCGCTCGGTAGAGAAATCACGATTCCTAATATATATATATATATATATATAGTTATCCGCAGACAAATCTGTTTCGCTATATCACAACTCATCAGTACGGTTAGACAGCCGATTGCTTTTTACCCAGGATTGAAACCCGACCAAATTGGCATCAGTCGGCGATTCTACCTCTGAACTACGGGCGCTTGGTAGAAGGAGGCAGGCTTTTTAGCGTGTATATTATCATTATACACACCCAATAGCTGAGAGTGTTCTAATTAATTGCTGAATGAACGATGCATAGATGCCAGAGTAGCTACTGTTTTTCAAAGTCTACCATTCTTCCAGAGTGCTCAATCAGGGTGTGAGAGCGTAATATATTAGGACTCGTGATTTTTCATGAAAAGTAAGATTTAATTTACTAAAATAAGAAATAAGTCAATGAAAGTATTGTCCATCGCTAGCCAATACTTTTTCCTATCTCTGTGACAACATTTGAATTCCACGTAGAAAAACATGTCTTTTGAGGCTAACCACGTGTCTGCCCATTTTTGGCATCTTCATAAGAATGAAAGTGCTGCTCGTCTAGGCCTTGTGCTATCGATCAGAACAAGTGATAATCGGACAGGACAATGTCTAGGGAATACGGTGTGTGGGGTAGTACTTCACATTTAAACGTTTCCAAGGAGGTTTTCACCCGTTTTGCAACATGTGGCCAAACGTTGTCACTTTGTAATATTACTTTGTCGTGTCTCTGCTCATATAGCGGCCGTTTTTTTTCTTCAATGCTCGACTCAGTCGCATCAGTTGTAGAGAGTGATATCCCGTGATGCTTTTGGTTGGTTTGAGCAGCTGATAATAAACTACACTCAGCTAATCCCACCAAATGCAGAGCAGATGCTTTGAACCATGGATATTCGTCTTTGCCGCCGATATTGACGCGGCCGGGTTTACCCTACAATCTTTTACGCTTAGAGTTTCGCAGTGTATTCACTTTTCATTGCCGGTCACTATCCTTTTCTGCCGTTGAAGCAGCTGTTTACGTGACAAGACGCCGTTTGACGCTTCTCGACTTCAACTCGTATAGCACCCAATTTACTTGCTTTTGAATCATTCCTAATGCTTTTAAACGTTTCGAAATTGTTGTGTGATCAACTTCTAATGATTCTGCAAGTTCAGCTTGTGCCTGACATGAGTTTTTATGAAGTAATACCTCCAACTCTTCGTCTTCAAACTTTTACGATCCGCCAGAGCGTTCTTTATCTTTAACATCAAAATTATTTTTGAAGCGTGTAAATCAATCTGCATGTTGTCTCCGACAGAGTATGGTCGCCGTAAGTCTCAACAAGAATTCTGTATGATTCAGCTACAGATTTCTTTTGAATAAAATAGTGCAGTAAAATTCCCTGCAAATGCACTGTCTTTGGAAAAAAAATCCGAGAAGTTTAATGCTACGGAAAACAAAGTTGTTTACACTTCAACGAAATGACATACATTGAATTTCAAAGTTGATTATGGTACTTCTTTATAGATGCGTTATCATCTGAAACTACATGCACGCAGTTATGGAAACGCCATCTGCTGGAAAACAGAGAGAACTTATCCAAGGTCTTAATAGATAGATAGATAGATAGATAGATAGATAGATAGATAGATAGATAGATAGATAGATAGAACCTTATCGCTATATTCGTTTCGAAAAACCTTCCGAGTACATACACGGAAGGAAAAAATGGAAATAAAAAAAGGATCTAAGTCACTTGAACATCAGTCAAAGTACGTAGCTCAAAGAAAAAAACCCGAGACGAGTAACCTACAACAAAAAGTGCTCAATACACAAGTAGAGCAAACAAAGTAAGTAACTAACCTAAAGAGCCAACGAACCTACCAAGGTTTCACCTAACCGGATCTTCAGGGAAAGTTGCAGCCAACCTTAGGTTAGTTACTTAGATAGATAGATAGATAGATAGATAGATAGATAGATAGATAGATAGATAGATCAGTCAGTTAAGTGCCATACGTGAAACACGCTTGGGCGATCATGTCTCGAAAGAGACATGACTGACTGGGCAGAAGATTATCCCACAATAGGTTGCCATTGCTTTCTGTGGTAGACTGGTTGCCAGCCAAGGCAATAGAACCAAATCTGTCTTGTTATTTAACCCATAACTGGAAGGAAGAGACGGATTAATACCTTTCCCAAGGGTATTTGTGCGCAATGAATTCAACTGGAATTCGAACTCGGCTCCCCGATTTCTTGTTCCGAGCCGATATCCACTGCACCACAACGCACATTCTGATATGGATATGTTTCCTTAAAGAATACATAAGCAATGTGGCTGAGCAATATTTAGTTTGTCTTGTGTTTGTATAAGTTTTTTTTCTTTTCTGGACCTAAAATGTGTAAAAATTCTTCCGTATTCCGGATATTGTTTTAGAATATCGTGACCGTGTTCATATCGTGACCGTGTTCATATTTGATGTTACTGAGTGTTTTACTTTTTAATCAATGCTTCCATTATTTTTAACCTTTTATACATTTTTCTTTTCTTTGTTTTTAATCATTTCACCCCAAGCAAGGCGAGACCGCCACGAGTGCGCAGGGGGTTACAATGAGAGAAAAGACAGGAGGTATAAAAAAAAGAATAAAAAAATATACATCCAGGAGGTATAAAAAAATAATACAAAATAAATATACAGGAGGTATAAAAAAATAATACAAAATATATATACAGGAGGTATAAAAAAGGATAAAAAATGAACGGGATTCAAGAAGATGGCAATTGACGTTACATTTAAATTCCTGGAGATTATAGAGGAGTAAGTAAACGGAAGGGAGGTCCACGGGCGGGTAGTGCGAGAAAAGAGACTGTTGGATTAGAAATGACGATTAAATTTAACTATTTCAATGATAAAAAGAAATTATTTCACAGAGTCTGATTTTCAACTGCTGAACGCGTTAACATTATGTGCTCTAGAAAATTCAAAATTTTTTTTCATATTTTAAGTATAAGGGTTCCACAGATGTATAGTATTCATCTGTAGAACCACATTTCTGTTTCTTCAAGATTCTTTTTCATCTATAGGAAGATTGTTCAGCACTCACCACCTCATAGAACAGTGATTCCCAAACTTTTTCTGTCATATCCCCCTAAACCCAGTTCAACCATCCAGATTGTCCCGTCTCTCTCTCTCTCTCTCTCTCTCTCTCTCTCTCTCTCTCTCTCAGGGGGGAAATTTCCCCCAGTTTGGGAATTGCTGTTATAGAAGGACTAAGCTGTCTGAGTTGAACTTGCACCTTATCAATTGGAACACGAAGAGAACGGGGATGTTTTACTGCTATAAAACCTACTTATGAAGGTCTGGGCTGTTAGACTAATACAAAGTAACAATTCTGGGTTAAAAATTCTGTGACAGTCCGAGCTATTGAGCCTACAGAATATAACTCTCAGGCTAATATCCATAGTAATGGCTATGTTGCACTGAATGGCCGGTGACGGTAAGTTTAAATATGTAGAGATAAGATTTAAAAAGTCACTGTATTATGTTACGTGAATTACACTTTAAGAAACTGGCGTAAGTCCGATACATTGCTTTCTGTTATTCTTGTTAGATAACTCAGCATATATTTACATACATCAGTTTTTTATTTATAATTTAGAAAGACGGTCTGCCCTGGCAACACTACCAACACTCAACAGTTGGTGGTGAATTGTATATCATTTTAAACAACACTATTAGCTTGATGTAGATTATATTATACTAGCAGTATAGCCCGGCGTTCCTCGGGTGTAATCAAAGCTTTAAAACTAATCCATGGTCCTGGATTTCAGACTCAGCCTAAAGAATATTTGTGTGAAGTTTGGTGAGAATCGGATAAAAATTGTGGATTTACCTAAAAGACATACAGACAGATAAACAGACACACACACAAACATCTTGCCATATATATATATATAAATATATTATCAATTTTCTGCACTACTGTAAGAACTGCAACCTTGAAACTTCTGAATATCGTTTCTAATGTCTTTGTCTATGAGTGTATCAAATTTTATTAAAATCGGACCACTCCTTCTATAACATGATTTTTTTCGATTATCAATGTTCGATATTTATTGGGGGTATCTTGACACAAAACCTAGCTAAGAACACTCACATACTCTTATAGTGTGTAAATTTTCAAGAAAATCGGTTCAGCCGTTTCGGAGTCTATAAGTAACGGACACATACACACACAGACACCTACACACACAGAGACAAGGTTCCATCTTCAGTTTCTTCAGTTTAATCCCTGCTTTAATAACATAGAGGGGATTACTGAAAACTTTCCTATGCACACGTGAAACTGGGCACCACACTGTCTTTCAATACAAATTGCTACATATTATAGTAATAGACCGTTTACAGTTTTTGTTTTTTTAGATATGATTTACTTAAATACCGTTTTAATTAATTTTAATTTTTTAAAAAATTGATTTTACAATTAAAAAAAAATACATGTAAAACGTGTATACTCATGTATAAGTCGAACTTTGAATTATAACCCAAGAATCATTAATCGATCATTTCCATCGAGTATAGGTCGACCGGAATGAGAAATCAGAGAGTCGAATTAGTTTCATTCTCTTACGCATTCATCCAACATTTCTCCTTCCAGCTATGGGTTGAATGGCAGGACAGATTGGTTTCTATAGGCTTGGTTGGCAACCGACCTAACGCAGATAGTAATGACAACCTACTGTGGGAAAATCTTCTGCCTAGTCAATCCTGTTTCGAAAGAGACATCATCGCTCAAGTGAGAATGTAATGAATTCGAACTCGGCTCTCCGATTCCTCAATCCGGACTGCTATCCAGTTACTCAACCGCGCTTCTGTTTTAAAGCCCTACTCCAGAAACAGACTAAAATTTTCGTTATATAACTCAGCATATATTTCTTCTTCTTCTTCTATGTGCCCTGTCCCTTCAGGACGTAGGCGATAATGGCTCTCCACGTCTCCCTATCCCCTGTGCCTCTTAGTATGTTTGCTCCTGTTGCTCCTGGCAACCTCCGTTCCGTCATCCACCTGATCAGGCCCTGCAAATATGTTATCCGCTGCCTTCATCTGTCTCTCCTTCCTTCTATCTGTCCAGTCAGTATCAGGTTCTCCAGGCTCTCCTTCCTCATTGCATGTCCCAGGAACTTCAGTTGTCTCTTCCTGATGCTCAGTATTAATTTCCTTTTTGTTGCCATTCTTTCTAACACCTCGTCGTTGCTTGTATGCTCAGTCCGCGATATCCGTAGCATCCTTCTGTAGAACCACATTTCGGCCGATTCCAGTTTTGTCCTCATTTTCGATGATATTGTCCAGCATTCACAACCGTATTGAAGAACTGACATCACGTAGCAGTCTAGCACTCTTTTCTCCTTGTGTGTTTAATAATCAAGAAGATCTGCCCTGGCAACGCTGCCAACACTCAACAATTTCTGGTGAACGGTATATCATTGTAAACAACAGTATCAGCTTGATGTGGATTATAATATATCAATTATGAAAATATCGAAAAGATTTTAGTTTCCTCAGTTTTATTGTTGCTCTAAAACCATCGATTAAAACCTAACATGCGGTGATAAGTCATATATACTCACGTGAAACAATCTTGTTTTATTTCACCTGTTGAAAACATTGCATAGCATTTTATTACTAATTGTATTACAGGAACAAATTTACATGATTTGTGCCAGTTTGAAGTTTGAATCAATTTTAATTTAGAATTTGACTCAACACATAAAAGAAATTAGAAATAAAACATCAAAAACGCCTATACTCGTTTGTAAGCCAACCTTTGATTTATGACCCTGAAGTTCCGTTTTTTTTTTGTTTTTTTTTTTTGTTATGACTTCATGGGAAAAATAGTAGGTTTTCCGTTGACAACTACACGGTTTCGAATTCAGACTTTACATTCTCCTGTTGCCACCCAAGTCTTGGAATCCCTGTCTATCTCGATATTTAAACTGCTTTGGGAGGAAAGAAGAGATGAATTCATGTAATTCCCAGGATTCATGTAATTCCCAGCGAAAGCAAAAACCGTAGACAAACCTGGAATTTGAACTCGCCTCGCCGATTCCATCTTTTCGCTACGATAACCGTAACACCTTTCATGCATCTAGTGGCTAATATAATTTTATAAATGCACCAAACTGCAGTATTTACGAAAAATACATAACACGGATGACAGCCAAATGTTTATTTAATTCGAATTCAATCATGGTAGTAATTGGAGTGGTTTCGTCAATCAAGGGCTTTCCTGCGTATGACGATAAACTACATCCGGCAGCAAGGCCTCTGATTGTGAGATTGGAGGTTTTGAGAAGCGTGAAACCATCTCTTAATTGTTTTTGTTTCCAGGTCCACACTGATCTGAGTTGATAGCACCTGTTCAGGTTCCAGCTATGGACAAATTGTGAAACCCAACCAAAAATCAATAGTACATTTTTTGTAGTAAAATTACCAACAATACATATTTATAGCAAATTTATCTAAATCAACATCAAAGTACACTTTCATGACATTAATCTACGTAATGTACAAAACTTTCTTAAAGTAATCGAACTTTATTCCAAAATATAACTTCAACAAAGTAATAATCTAAAATACACATATTATCGCCGATAGTAATTACGCCCACAAACACGTATATTCATAGCATCATCTACCATGCATTCAATTGTGAAAGCAGAATAACATGTACCTTATTTTTATTACTTCAAAGCTACCAAGCTCTCTCTCTCTCTCTCTCTCTCTCTCTCTCTCTCTCTCTCTCTCTCTCTCTCTCTCTCTCTTTTTAAGATATATATTATTGTATTCCCAGGTATTCACATATGTCAGTTGAAAATGCCATGGATTATGTAATGTTATACATCCGCAGATATTTCTTGAGTGCATTCTACAATCTTTATTCTTGGTTTGCACATCAGTAAACCAAACGTTTTTTATGCCTATTGGTTTTGGTCAAAATGACTGAAGAGAGGTTAATTTTATGATTGACCTCTCCTCTTTCGTGCGTGTAGTATAAAGGCCACAATTTAATTTTTATTATGAACCAGTTTGTCTAATTTAGAGCAGTGATAGGCAACGTTTTGCTAACTATGTGCCGAATTAGGGTTTTTTAATTATTCGGTGTGCCAACAGCATACGTCAAGGTCAATGTATCTGTTCTACAATATATTTTATATAATTTCATATACAACATTATGTAAACCACATTAATAAAAATAAACTGTTTTTAACTTCTTTTTTTTTTAGTTTTAATTTTCAATGGAAAACTTGTCCCTGCATGATCTTAGCCAATTGCTCAATATCAGCAATATACTTTGTTACTTTGAGTTTTACTCAGTTTTTTAATGTTAGGCAACTTCGGTGTGGACTTAACACTGCTTTCATGTGAGATAAAATTTGCTCACTGAAATAAGTTGAACAAAAAATTGGAAAGAAGAGCAAAAGCAGTTTTCTTCAAACAGATGAAAGATCTTGGGACGAATGTCCAACAGTTGAAAATAGCAGCAAACTTTTTTACATTTTCGTCTTCCAGAGATTTCCTTAAATCAACAAATTGTGCCTTTGGAAATTGCTTGGTATGCCGGGTATGGCACGTGTACCGTAGGTTGCCGACCCCTGCCCTAGAGAGCTCTGTTTATTTTTACCCGGCAGCTGTATTAATTAAAATAGATTATATACTTATTTTTTTTTTTAGAAAAATGGGTCAATAACTACTGTTGAAAGACTTCATATAAGCCATTATTATTAATTTTTTTAGAATGGATCGCTCAGATAACATTTTTAGTTACGAAAAACCGGAATTATTATAATATAATTTTGGTTATAGTACATACTTCTAACCTCCCTAACATTTAGATATACAAAAATAGATGTAAAAATGCCAGCAAGACGTGGAAACAATAAAACAACTACTATTTATTATCTGGTTATTACGTGATTTTGGAGAAAAGACAGTAATACTGAGTAAAATTGTGACTTTTGGTCAAATGTAAATCAAATATATATATCGGAATCCGACAGAATAAAATAAAGAATAAGTGAAGTGTACACAGTCTTTCACGCATATATTTCACCTGTTGAAAACACTGCACAGCATTTTATTACCAATTGTATTACAGGAAACAATTGACATGATTTTGTGCCAGTTTGAATCAATTTTAATTTAGAATTTGACTCAACACATAAAAGAAATTAGAAATAAAACATAAAAAACGCCTATACTCGTTTGTAAGCCAATCTTTGATTTATGACCCTGAAGTTCCGTTTTTGTTTGTTTTTGTTTTGTTTTTTTTTGTTGTTTTTTTTTTTTGTTATGACTTCATGGGAAAGATAGGTTTTCCGTTGACTACTACAGGGTTTCGAATTCAGACTTTTCATTCTCCTAGACCTGTTGCCACCCAAGTCTTGGAATCCCTGTCTATCTCGATATTTAAACTGCTTTGGTGGGGGAGGGGAGAACAGATGAATTCATGTAATATGTATACAGGAGTGTGCGCTACAATCCGGACTCACTTTAACTTGGCATAAAATAACAACTATATTAAATATATCATTTGTTTTCTTGTTTCAGATTTGTGCGACAAAAATATATTGAATTAAGAACAAATTAAGCAAAATGTCCACCGTACTGCAATTATTGGGGCTCTATGTTGAGGCCGCACGCCCAAAGAGGTTGTTGAGTTTTTTCATTTCCCTAAAACAACTGCGCACGAGATTGTCAAAAAGTTCACAGAGTCCTCAGAGAAAAACATAGGACCGATCCGCGGTTCGCAAGAGAAACAAGGACTTTCAGGAGCAGCTTCAGGTCCTTATCGTTGAAGACACGAGCATCCATGCAGACGTTGGCAACAAGGCTCAATGTGCATAGGACAAGTTGAGACAGATGCTCCCAGAGGCAATGAAGATTAAGAGACTTGAGAGATGTGAGCTGCTCTTCACTTCTTTGAAGCACAGAGCTGCTGGACGGATCCGCATCTTTTCTTCTAGGTTGATGCAAAAATCAATCTTCAGAATGATAGATGGATTTGCAAGGACCCAGGTGATGTTCCTGTGATTGGTAAAACCAAATTTTCTGCCGGATTCCATATCAATGAGGTGATCTCCGATGGAGGGGACGTCATACCTCCCCACTTCTTTGGCAAAGGTCAGACCGCGACGAAGGAGATCTACCTGGATGTTATGAAGAATGTTGTGAAGCCATGGATTGTTCAGGTAGCTGCAGAGAAGTCATGGCTCTTCCAACAGGACGGAGCTCCTGCACGTGCGTTCAATTTGGTCCAGGCTTGGTATGACGAGAATCTGGACAGTTTCTGTTTAAAGGAGTTTTGGTCCCCTAGTAGCCCAGACCTGAATACTTGCAACTATTACCTATGGAGCGTACATGAGAGGCAGTCCAACAAACGTGCACACAGTTCTGTCGATACCCTGAGAACTGTCATCATCGAGGTTGTGGCCAACTTGTCCAGGGAGCAGGTGGCCAATGTCTGTAGGAGGTTTCCGCCCCGTGAGGAAGCTGTGATTAAAGCTGGATGGGGCTGGATTGAATAATATGTTAGAGGAGAGATCAGACAACAATGTTAGAAAGCAATTTGTTATGTAAATACTTGTAATTCTGAATAAACAGAATTTTTTTCAGTATATGTTTTTCCGGATTGTAGTGCACACCTCTGTATATATATATATATATATATATATATATATATATATATGTGTGTGTGTGTGTGTGTGTGTGTGTGTGTGTGTGTGTGTGTGTGTGTGTGTGTGTGTGTGTCCAGATAATTTAGTTGTAAAATACAAGAAGCGTTTGGGGGTTTTCTTACCTTGAATTTTTGCTAAGAGTTAAAAGATAACGCCTTAAAAAGTAAAAGGAGAAGAACATTTCGTTGACGCACATGTTGACGATCTGTTGGTGTGAACTGCTTGTCCCATAGTGAGAATGTCACATGTCTGTGTGTAGAGAAGAAAAGTAGGATCGATTCTTATTGGTTTAGAATGAGTGAATTTATTATAATTATAATTATTTTATTATGATTATTTTTTTTACACTATAATTTGTTATGGACACGACAATATTAACATTAACAGCTGAAATAACCGGTCTAAGTGGATTTTTCAGTGCTCCCACGTTACTACCGAATGGAGTGTTAAAGTGTGTTCATCGGAAATATCGTCAAAATATTGCTCAAGCCTCATCGTCACTTCTCCTTTTGGGGACGCTTCAGATGCCAGCTAATGAACCCAATCCTCTACCGAAGGAGTGGTACTCTCTGGGGGATGGCCCCTGTGGCTTGAGTTAATATTAATTTTCGACTTTCCCGGCAGAAGTCAGTATCCAATATGAACAGATCTAGGTTGCTATAGTTTAGATTCGGTTTTTTATACCCCAGAGTATGAAGTAGGATAGCTCCAATCATACTCCGGAAATTATTCTCGACGAGACTTACACTATACCCGGATATATTCGGTTATCTGGGCTGCTATACCTATTTTTAATTTCATAAACGAAATCATTTCCCTGTAGGAAAAGAGAAAACCAGTTCATAAAAAATAATCCAATCATTGATTATATCAATACGCTGAAGAAAAAAAAGAAATGGAATTCATTATCTCTTTATTACAGAATACTTAATATTTGCAGTCAAGTTTAGAAACGGACGTCTTTGTTAGATAAGCCATGAGGCAACCCTCTCTGACAAGAACGAACGACAATATGCATATATTGACGCAATTTGCAAGTTGGGTCATGTACGTTCTTCATTTATCGCTAATTATTTTTTACTCTTCACACAGCTGCTTACACGACGCCGTACGTTTGTAAAACTTACTACTTATTGGTCGATTTCTGATCATCCGTGTCTGATCGTCAACAGAGAGAAATTTAAACAATAAAAACTAGGAGAAACTTTGATATGATTCAACAAGAATTATAGGAACAAATAACCAGGCAAGAGTAAATTTCAAATCTCAGTTCATCAGTCATTTCGTCGGTGCGTCCACAGCTTTACACCTGCGTAAGTGGTTTTTCCTTCTTGCTATTTATTATTGCATGACACTTTGTTTGTTTGTTTGTTTGTTTGTTTGTTTGTTTGTTTGTTTGTTTGTTTGTTTGTTTGTTGAGAGGAAATTCAATCATCGCGGCGGTCACTTTCAATTCTTTTGATGTTTTCTTCTATAAAAGGTTTTAAAAGACGGTTATGTAGGATCAAACTTAATAATAATAATAATAATAATAATAATAATAATAATAATAATAAGAAGAAGAAGAAGAAGAAGAAGAAGAAGAAGAAGGAGAAAAAAAAAGAAAGAAAAAACTTGCCTATTAATTGATATGGCTTGTCCAGCGGATTGTAACATAGCAACAAAGGAATTCGAAAAACTGTCAAAATATAAAGACTTGGAAATTGAAAAAGAAAAAAATGTGGAAATTGAAAACAAGAGTCGTGCTAGTGATAGTAGGTGCATCTGGAATGATAAAAAATAGAACAAAACAACTCATTGAAAGAATCCCTGGAAACCCCAGCTTAAGAGATTTACAAAAAATTGTCTTGTTAAGTACAGCCCAAACACTAAGAAGAATTTTGTCTATGTAACACTAGGGATGATAGGGGAGATAGAAAAAACATGAAATGGAGACATAACAACACACCACGACCTGCCTTAGGTCTTCCCGCAGTCTTGGTAGGTAGTGCGACCATAGTAGAAATAGAAATATAATGAAAAATGACAACGTAATAATAATAATAATAAAGGCTTCAGGCTTAATAAAAATAAAATAATAATAACATCAGGTTTAATAATAAGAATAATAATAATAACGTTATCGAAAAAAAGAAAAAAGAAAGAATATCGTAGAAATTGTATCGTATTGTTTTTTCTTAATACTTAACAATTGTTCTCAATGCAATATAACTAAGTATACCATAATTATTTAATCCTAATTCTGACCTAAACATTTTCCTTCCTTTACTCATGAGATAGTAGTAAAAAACAAAATCTATTGTTCAATAAAAAAAAAAAACTAAAGTCCAACCTCCTGTTAAAAATTATTGTCTACTCATTTAAAAAATCTAAGGTCTTACTATGTATCTTATTCAGACAAAATTAAAAAGTGACATGTCTAGATCCAAGCCATTCTGTCCCTTTTCATAACCCAAATATTAAATCTCCCTGGTTACATAATTCTCAATTTTGATTGAACAATATTGACACACCTAAAGCGTTTTCTACAACTAACACTCCCTAATTTTTTAAATAATCATGAATTCATCTTATATTTTAAAAATAAAACATTTTCACCATTTATTTTAACATATCACCTGAAGAAGAAGAGTATTGTTCTGAAACATGAAAATTTTTGTGTAGTGATATTATGCTTTTATAAACGATTGTAATAACAAAATTACAATATATATATATATATATGTGTGTGTGTGTGTGTGTGTGTGTGTGTGTGTGTGTGTGTGTGTGTGTGTGTATATATATATTAATCAAGTACACTCCAACCAAGGCAGTAAAGCCACTAAGACACAAAGAGTTACAGTTTGTGGAAGAAGTAGAAAACAAAAATATTAATAAGGAGGGATTACGGGAGAAGAGCTATTGGTAATCACATTTAAATCTTTGAAGATCAAAGTTGACTGGGAAGCAAGAAGGCAGAAGAAAATGCGAGAAAAGAAACATAGCATAGAACCTACGGTTACATCTAGCCACCTTAACTGTAAATTAGTGAAACCTCGTTGTCAGTTTCGTCAATTAAGTGCCATACGTGATCATGTCTTGAAAGAGACATGACTAACTGGGCAGAAGATTATCCCGCAGTAGGTTGCCATTGCTTTCTGCAGTAGACTGGTTGCCAGCCAAGGTGATAGAACCCAGTCTGTCCTATTATTTAAGCCATAAATGGAGGAAATAGACGGATTAATATCTTTCCCAAGGGTATTTGTGCGTAAGTGAATGCAAGGAATTCAACTGGAATTCGAACTCGGCTCCCCGATTTGTCGTTCCGAGTCGATATCTACTGCACCACAACCCACATCCACGCCAGTTTCGTACTGCGATTATATTCATAGAATGAATATCTTTTTGGAACAGCCAATCCACATCAGAAGACCAATTGGCGGTTGTTCTAACCCTCGTTGACGTAATAGGAAAGATCTCGAAAAACCTAACAAAAAGTTTGGAGCAGCTGTGTAAAACTGAAATTATAATAGCAGCTCTGTTAAAAAAAAACAATAAAGAATACTGTGGAATGTTCTGGAGTACTAAGGAGAGTTTTCACCACTTGATTTGCAGAGAAAGCTTTCAGCTACGTCATGTTGAAACACTGGTTCCTGTACGATCATCGAAATTTAGCAACATCGAGCCTGGTTAGTACCTAGAGGAGTGACCAATTGGGAATACCAGGTGCTGTAAGTCTGGATATGCAAGTAGTGTAATAGAATACGTCTAGAAATTGTTAATCGAAGAACCTAGTTCTAATTCCACTTGGATTCGTTATATTCATTGACGCCCAAATACCCTTGGGAAAGGCATGAATCCACCTCTTCTCTCGCAGGTATAGGTTTAATAAGTAAGACTTTTATAAATAATAACATTATTGTCTACCCCCACCCCCAAAAAAACTTACGGTCTAAAAATAATCTGGCTTTAAATAACCTGCAAAGGATTGATAAACCATAAACAATAAGTCACTCCAACATTTTTTCCAAATGCTACTGGCGTGATAACTAAATGGAGACGGTGATCTTGTTCTTTTCCTTTCTCTCTACCTTCGCAACTGTCTTCACATCTGTGTTCCCATCCTTCTCTTACCCATTCTCTGACACCCCTTGTAACTCGTCCGTCTTTCTCTTCACTCTCCTCTTGTCTAAACTTTTACTATTATGTAGCCCCCTGCGCATCAGTGGCGGTACTGCTTTGCTTGGGGTGAAACGATAAAAAAAAAACATGGTTTGGTCCAGTTCTGAAATGCGATATATATATATATATATATATATATATATATATATATATATATAACGTCATTAACTTTATCTTTTAATGGCCATCAAAATTTACGAGTATTAATAAGACATTCTACAAATAGTTCACGGCCTTGAAAAGGAAAGAAATAACTATAACATGAGAATATCATTTGTTGTAATTAAATGTACGCGTTGCTGTGGTGGGGTTGATTGAAATAATGAGGTTACGAGTTTAAAAATGAAATAATAATAATAAAAAAAACTACTGATATTTTAAAATTCCGTTTCCTTTCCCGTGAAAAACGTGTCTGGACTGTTCTGACTTAGACGTGCGGCCGAATGATAAAACGAACAAAGAACAAAAACAGGAAATTATTGCTGAAGCCGAGTCTGTGCATGTTCTCATTAAATTACTGTAGAGAAAACAAACGTATGTTCTTATAAAATATTCAGTTTCCCTTTCCATAAAAAGAGTCAAAATAAACTGGTATTTGATTGCGAGAGGCACCATATTTTACTGCATATAAACTGTCTAAAGATTGCTAAAGGGTAGATTATTATTATTATTATTAACTGACAAATAGGACAAGTATATCGAATTCGTTTCATTCGTTTACGCTTAAAGTACTAACACACAGGAAAATTTCACTAGAAACAAAGAAAAGAGTGCGGGATTGCTACGTGATGACAATATCATTGAAAATGAGGACAAAACTGGAAGCAGCGGAAATGTGGTTCTACAGAAGAATGCTACGGATATCGTGGACTGAGCATGCAAGCAACGATGAGGTGTTGGAAAGAATGGCAACAAAAAGGAAATTAATACTGAGCATCAGGAAGAGACAACTGAAGTTCCTGGGAAATGCAATGAGGAAGGAGAGCCTGGAGAACCTGATACTGACTTGCAAGCTAGAAGGAAAGAGAGACAGAAGGCAGCGGATAACATATTTGCAGGGCCTGATCAGGTGGATGACGGAACGGGGGTTGCCAAGAGTAACAGGAGCAAACATACTAAGAGTCACAAGGGATAGGGAGACATGGAGAACGATGATCGCCTACGTCCTGAAGGGACAGGGCACATAAAAGAAGAAGAAAAATATTAATCCATCTCTTCACCCTTCACTTGTAGCAGGACAGTTGGCAACCAGTCTACGGAAGAAAGAAATATCAACCTACTGCGGGAAAATCTTCTGCCCAGTCAGTCAGGTCTCTTTCGAGACATGATCGCCCAAGTGCGTATCCCGTACGGTACATAACTGAATGACTGATATTGGGCCTGTGTTCATCGCTAAGGCTATTATATTTTGTTTTTTTTTTATTTATTCATAGAACTTCCATTTTAATCCCCTGTTTCCGGTTTATTGTTTTATCCTAACGCTTATTGTGGGGCGGTAATGGATACACAATTATTTCTACAAATAAACCGGAAATACTTCACCCTGCTGCCTGTAATGCCCCGTTGACCAGCATATATAAACAGTAGGGCCAACACACAAGACACATGGCCTAATGATTGTGCTTGAGAATGAAACATACCGTCGCCTCTTAGTGTTGGCCTTGATGTGCACTTTTATATTTGCATACATTCTGTGGCTGATTATTTTGAAATTTGAAATTCTCAACGTCTCCCATTCGTGCGCATGCATAGTCGCATCACATTAAACAAACTTAGTCTGATGAATTCCTAAAGAACGGAACGCGTTACAGGAAAACTTTTTCCACTTAGTTATTCTTCTTTTCTCAAAAATTGCTTTTGATATTTTAAAAATGTATATATCATTATCATATATATATATATATATATATATATATATAATAACAATAATGATAATAATAACAATAATAATAATAACAATAACAATAATAATTGTTAAGAACATTATTATTGTTAAAAACATTATTGTTAAAAACCAGAAAGAAAAAACTTGTCTATTAATTGATATGGCTTGTTCAGCGTATTGTAACATAGCAACAAAGGAATTCGAAAAACTGTCAAAATATAAAGACCTGGAAATTGAAATAGAAAAAATGTGGAAATTGAAAACAAGAGTTGTGCCAGTGATAGTAGGCGCACTTGGAATGATAAAAAATGGAACAAAACAACATATTGAAAGAATCCCCGGAAACCTCAGCTTAAGAGATATTCAAAAAATTGTTTTATTAAGTACAGACCACACACTAAGGAGAACTTTGTCTATATAACAGTAAAGATGATAGGAGAGAAAGAAAAAACATGAACTGGAGCCATAACAACACACCACGACCTCCCTTAGGTCTTCCTGCAGACTTGGTTAGTAGTGCGACCATAGCAGAAATAGAAATATGATGAAAAATGACACAATAATAATAATGCTAATACTAATAATTGTTATAATATATTTCAGTTCGTCTCGAAAAACCCACCGAGAACAAACTCGAAGGGGAAAAAAGGGGGAGGTAAAAAAAAAAAGAAACAAAATAAGTACTTGAACATACGTCAAAATACTCGGAGGAAAGAAAAAACCCGTGACGAGAAACCTAACACTAAAGCGCTCAATACAATAGTAGAGCAACAGAGACAGAATAAATCTAAGTAAGAGCCAACAGACCTACCTAGGTTTCACCCTACGGCTCGTCAGGGGAGCCGACTTACCCTGACGAGCCGTAGGGTGAAACTTAGGTAGGTTTGTTGGCTCTTACTCAGATTTATTCTTTCTTTATATATATATATATATATATATATATATATATAAATATATATATATAGGATAATGATATATACATTTTTAAAATATCAATATATATATATATATATATATATATATATATATATATACTAGAAGTATAGCCCGGCGTTGCTCGGCTGTAATGAAAGCTTTAAAACTAATCCTTGGTCCTGGAGCTCAGACTCAGACTAAAGAATATTTGTGTGAAGTTTAGTGAGAATAGGATTGTGGATTTGTATAAAGGACATACAGACAGATAAACACACACACACACACACACACACACACACACACACACACACACACACACACACATCTTGCCTTTTGTATATATGTATTTTTTTAATCATATCACCCCGAGCAAGGCAGTAATGCCACTGATGTGCAGGGGGCTACATAAGAGTGAAGAGATTGGATAAGAGAAAACCGGAAACCGCATCCTAAACAGGAAACAAGAGATGAGCCTCTTCACCTGTTCAATAGAGGTAGCTGGAGTGTGAACCGGGCGATAGTTTAGTCTATCTACTCCAATATATATATATATATATATATATATTAACGATTTTCTGCACTATTGTAAGAACTGCAACCTTGAAACTTCTGAATATCGTTTCTTATGTCTTTGTCTTTGAGTGTATCAAATTTGATTAAAATCGGACCACTTCTTCTATAACCCAATATTTTCGATTATCGATGTACGTCGACACAAGGCCTAGCTAAGAACACTTGCAGACAGCCATAGTACAACTGTGTAAATTTTCAAGAAAATTAGTTCAGCCGTTTCGGAGTCTATAGGTAACGGACACACACACACAGAGACACACACACACACATAGATAAAGTTCCATTTATAAGTTTATATATATATATATAATTTCTAGAACAGAAATATAATACGTATACTTGAAAACAGCATAGAAAAGTGACACATCACTGCAGATGAGACAATTCTAAAATTGAAACAGATTTTTTAGTCGATTTGGTATCCCACGGTTATTAGCTTTTGATAATGTCACTGCATTCATTTCAGCTACACTTTCAAATTTCTGCGCACTTAATGGCATTTAACAGAGCTAAACCAAATCCTAACACACCTAATGGTAACTCGCCCGCAGGAGCACCAATGAATCGTAAAGTTCGTTTCCATATCGATGTCATCCATCCTATTCGAAAACGTTCACAAAAAAAGGAACATGGTGATGGAGAAATAATTTAACCGACATCATGGAGCAGTGAAACGCACATATGTGCCAGGAAATCTGTTCTTGATAAAGACTACCGCAATGCCAAACAAAAATGAATTCAAGAACGCATTCTACGTTGTTCTGGAAATGTTACATATAATGTAGATATAGAGTCTACAGTTTGGGTTCGACATGCAAAACAATTACAATACTCTCACATTCCAAAGACCAAATCAAACTTTGCCTTATCGCTAGATATTCTATTGGACACCTTCAAACTGCTTCCACAATGTTCCCAAGATATACCAAATGATAATCCTAGGACTCCACCAAAACGTGTACTTAGGAAATCGTTTAGACTTCGATTGCAAATAAATTCCCGAAATAGTCATACGAACAAAAAAGGGGAGACTCTTCACAAAAAAGGGGCAAGCAAGTACAATATAGCTGCTGAACTCCACATTTGACTCATCTGGAGTACCTTCACCTGACTTCCCTATTAGAACTGAGATTAGATGAGTTAGACTTCTCAACTCCTGGACTGTTCTGTCCCACGTTGGGATTAGTTTGATCACAGCAAAGATTCTTCATCAGTATCCCCGCCTCGAGCCGGTCGGAACAGAGTGAAAACGTACAGTAATAAAAAAATAAATAAATACTCAGAAAAGAATGATGAATAAAAAATATCACGATTTATTTCGTATTTTTTTTTTTTTTTTTTTTTTTTTGTAGTGTTTCACATGCAAGATTGTTAATCTAAATTTTACCCAAGTCAGACACGACACTCAGGTAAGGGTTGGCTGGTGTGTATATATAAAAGAAGTTTGCTAAGTTGATTTTGATAATTTTTTTTTTTTTTTTTTTTTTTTGGTAAGTCTGGCTCGAGGCTGATGTCAGAGTTACACTTAGGCAGTCACGTGCGACTGAATTCTTCGTTCGTTCTCTCGGCCCAAATCTCGGATCATTTTGTTTTAATTCGTTTCACGCATTCATTTTTATTGGTGTCGGCCAAGAATTGGTGTGGAGGTATGAGATGATTGGGAAATTTGAAAAAATATTTTTCAAACCTGGTGGTTTTCCCACTCTCTCGGATAATGGTTGCAGGCAATGCTCCTCCCACAACTCCTTCCCCCTGTCTCAGTGGGCTGCCTGCGCCCACAATTCGCTAGTGGCTTCAGGCAGGCCCTCCCACAACCTCTCTAATGCTTTCTTATAAAAACAACTGTCGTTTACACGTACTTTTTCTCTGGCCTGAAATTAGAAATTCTCGGTGCGAATAATTCAACACTCGCAATTTGTTTTTACTAAAACAAATTTGTCAACTTGAATACTTTTCCCCTTCATATGACTTCGGTTACCGAACACCTGATTTTTCGTTGAGTAACCTTTTCACCTCATAACTGGCACTTAGGGCTCCTACGGTTTCTTTTATCGGCCAACCAACAACACTAAATTAGATATTGTCCCCGGTAGACATATGACTTGTTTTCCTAAATTTCAATCTCTTGCAACGGCTTTTATTACAATTTAACCCTTTAAATGAGAATTCTATAAGTATACTTCTCCGTGTATTTAAGTAATTAAATTTATTAATAATTACCAGCAACCTAATAGTGTCACAAGATTGCTTAGGATCAGAATGGAGTATCTGTTCGCCCTTTGAAAAGTGTTAGATACACACACACACACACACACACACATATATATATATATATATATATATATATATATATATATTCACTTTACAATTAACAGCGCTGTTTCACACTTAATGACTTCTCAAAATGAATGGCTGTTCATAGAAGCAAAATAATACTAAGCCGAAATTTGATAACAAATATCATCATTGCTTTGGTCCTTTCCTTTCGTTAGTTCACATGACCGTTACGTCCTTTCAGTACCTCATAAATAAAGGACTATTCAGTTTTTAACGCTTGGAAAGACAAGGCATATCAGAGACACTACTTGGTTTCAGTTAAAAAGAAAGATAGAAAGAAGTGTTTAACGGGCACTGCTAATATCTCATAAATAATAGGTTATTCCGTTTTGATCTCGTGAGAAGACAGAAGATGCTACTTGGTTTCATTTGGAAGTATTTAGCTTTTGTTTCAGTGAAATGGAAAAAGTTGTGAATATCAAATCTTTTTATGTATACCCCCTCACTTCTAAAAAAAACGACAAACATTCACATCTATGATTGCTACTGCAATAGTTAGTTAAAGTTATTAATCTCAAATATTTAACGATACAATAGAGGAATTTCAACGGATATTTTGTTGTCTCGTTATGAATTGAATAAATCATTAACTGAAAAATTAAGATTCATCTAAAAATTCCAATTGGAAATTAATTCATTAGAGAATTCAAATCGGGTTAAAAATTCTAAAGATAATTTTATGACCAAACACGAATGTAAAGTGCTAGACGTTGTGAAGTGCAAAATTGGAAAGAAAACGAAAAATATTGAATAAAATAAAATAACAAATAGTAAAAATTAGAAAAAATAAAAAACGTTGGAAAAACGCAAAAGATATTTTAAATTAGTTTAAAAGCTTACGGGGGCATAAGAATAGGATTTAATACTGTTCTCTAAAATGGATTTCTTTTCGTTGGATAGGGTGTAAGGACATTGTAGTGAACTAAACAAGATCTAGATTTAGAATTCAAATGCTAAGCACAGACTGATTGATTTTGTTAGAAATTAAAAAGACTCGAATTTACAAACATTGCTTAGCACATACGCAAAAGCGAATCCAAAACAAAACTCGTAAAATTTCACACCTTGACGCGAAATGTTTTTCGGCTAATAAAAAACTAGGAAACACCTAAAAACAAAATTAAAATGATCTTAAATTCTCAGAAACAAATTCTTTTACGGACCTTTACGCGAGCCGACGCGAAGTTCGTTCGTCGTCCAATGAAAAGGTTATAATCACATCCGGGAGTGAATTCCCAAATCACCTATTCAAGCCCCACAAACAGAATGAAAGACGGGCAAGTTTGCCTGTCACCAGAGAGAAGAAGACGAGCGTATTAACAAGTCCCTTGAAAAACGTCAAGCGATCGTTATTATCTCTATCCTTCTTTCTTCTTTCCTTTTCACCGTTCACCCGTCTACCTCTTCTTATACTTGATAACCGAACCGAACCCTTTAAGACTGAGCGATAACTTCAAAGACATTCCTAAATAACGATAATGCTCTTACATACATACACACACTACTACGAACTCTTGATACCTTTAACTTCTTACTACCGTTTCTCAATGAACATTAACTTCTACCAATTCATGTTATTCTATTCTGTTAATAAATTTCTATTTAAACATACAAAAGGTATACTTTATTCTTTTACAAATCCACCTTCTGATAACCTTGTGATAATTCGAATAATCCTAAGTTATGGGGAATGTCGACTGTGTTTGTGAATTGACCTTGTACTAGACATGGCTGACCGTCCCTCCTGCTACAACATATGCAGATAGATGAATTTGAAGACAAAATGATAACATAAAATCGATATTGGTCAGCAAAAGTGAACAATAGAAAATTCAATGCCGGTATAGTATGGGGCCTATCTCATTAATTCTGGTATAGTATGTGGCCTACCCGGTTTGAATATGTCCTACCTCAATACGAGTATATTTATAGATATAAGCATCCAGCTAGTTATTGAAACTAATTATTTTCTCTGACCCTAACCCTAACCCTAATCACTTACACTTAGGCCACATACTATAACGGCGACAGAATTTCGTAGACCTAAGACTGAGATAGATAGATAGATAGATAGATAGATAGATAGATAGATAGATGCAAACAGACTGAGATAGATAGATAGATAGATAGATAGATAGATAGATAGATAGATAGATAGATAGATAGATGTAAACAGACTGAGATTAGATAGATAGATAGATAGATAGATAGATAGATAGATAGATAGATAGATAGATAGATAGATAGATAGATGCAAACAGACTGAGATAGATAGATAGATAGATAGATAGATAGATAGATAGATAGATAGATAGATGCAAACAGACTGAGATAGATAGATAGATAGATAGATAGATAGATAGATAGATAGATAGATAGATGCAAACAGACTGAGATAGATAGATAGATAGATAGATAGATAGATAGATAGATAGATAGATAGATAGATAGATAGATGCAAACAGACTGAGATAGATAGATAGATAGATAGATAGATAGATAGATAGATAGATAGATAGATAGATGCAAACAGACTGAGATAGATAGATAGATAGATAGAGAGATAGATGCAAACAGACTGAGATAGATAGATAGATAGATAGATAGATAGATAGATAGATAGATAGATAGATAGATGCAAACAGACTGAGATAGATAGATAGATAGATAGATAGATAGATAGATAGATAGATGCAAACAGACTGAGATAGATAGATAGATAGATAGATAGATAGATAGATAGATAGATAGATAGATGCAAACAGACTGAGATAGATAGATAGATAGATAGATAGATAGATAGAAGATAGATAGATAGATGCAAACAGACTGAGATAGATAGATAGATAGATAGATAGATAGATAGATAGATAGATAGATAGATAGATAGATGCAAACGGACTGAGATAGATAGATAGATAGATAGATAGATAGATAGATAGATAGATGCAAACAGACTGAGATAGATAGATAGATAGATAGATAGATAGATAGATAGATAGATGCAAACAGACTGAGATAGATAGATAGATAGATAGATAGATAGATAGATAGATAGATAGATAGATAGATGCAAACAGACTGAGATAGATAGATAGATAGATAGATAGATAGATAGATAGATAGATAGATAGATGCAAACAGACTGAGATAGATAGATAGATAGATAGATAGATAGATAGATAGATGCAAACAGACTGAGATAGATAGATAGATAGATAGATAGATAGATAGATAGATAGATAGATGCAAACAGACTGAGATAGATAGATAGATAGATAGATAGATAGATAGATAGATAGATAGATAGATAGATGCAAACAGACTGAGATAGATAGATAGATAGATAGATAGATAGATAGATAGATAGATGCAAACAGACTGAGATAGATAGATAGATAGATAGATAGATAGATAGATAGATAGATAGATAGATGCAAACAGACTGAGATAGATAGATAGATAGATAGATAGATAGATAGATAGATAGATAGATAGATAGATGCAAACGGACTGAGATAGATAGATAGATAGATAGATAGATAGATAGATAGATGCAGATAGATAGATAGATAGATAGATAGATAGATAGATAGATGCAAACAGACTGAGATAGATAGATAGATAGATAGATAGATAGATAGATAGATAGATAGATAGATAGATAGATAGATAGATAGATGCAAACGGACTGAGATAGATAGATAGATAGATAGATAGATAGATAGATAGATAGATAGATGCTGATAGATAGATAGATAGATAGATAGATAGATAGATAGATAGATAGATCAAACAGACTGAGATAGATAGATAGATATTTCTAAGTTTAGTGTCGATAATGTCGCATTAAAGTGCATTGATTATTTCTTACAAACTGTAATCATTATTATCACGAACCGTGAGAAAATCTTGATTTTCTATTGAATTGAATGATTACTGACGAAAATCATTGTTTTTAACGTGTCTCTTTTTTCATGATTTCTACTGTCATTTACTCGGCGCCCTCAACCGACGATTTCTAATCGCATTTTCTCCGAACCAGATTCATATAAAAGCCGATTAGAAAAAGCGAGCAATTGTGGGCGTTGTGTGTGTGTGTGTGTGTGTGTGTGTGTGTGTGTGTGTGTGTGTGTGTGTGTGTGTGTGTGTGTGTGGTTTTTATTGCGCGCGCTTGCGTGTACATTTTTCATTTTTTGTTGTTATTTTCTTCGTTACTTTCTCTTTTTTTTCCGCAAGTAAGAATTGATTTATTGATTGACTTTTTGTTGTTTTTTACTGCTTATCAACCCGCTGTATTATTTATAGTCAAAATATACACTGGTCTGTAAGAATAACTATTTTCTTTTTCCGCGTGTATATTCCATTAACAATCTTTTTCTTACATACAAGTTCTCCTGTTTAACCTATAGTTTAAGGAGAGAAGAGATGGATACGAAAACAAAAATCTTTCTTTTGTAACTCCAGCTTTCGAAAAATTACTTGAATAATTTAATAATGTAATTTACGCAAAGAAAGGGAGAGGAAAGAAAGAGAAAAACAGAAAGAAAAAGAGAGAAAGAAAGAGGAAAGAGAAATAAAAAAAAATAAATGAATTGCTTGATTGAATCGCTGATAAAATATATGTGTGTGTGTGTGTGTGTGTGTGTGTGTGTGTGTGTGTAACAATTTTTGTGTTTTAAGGTTGTTTGTTTTTTGTTTTTGTTTTTTGTTTTTTCGTAGTAACATTTGTAAAGAAGATTAAACAGGAAAAATGGTTGAATTTGTGTAAACGGAACATAGGCAAATTAAATTAATTATGTGCTACTTCTTATACATGGGGTAGCCGTTTAATTCGATCAAATTAATCTATTCACGTTTTGGTCCAATTGCAACCTTCTTCTTCTTCTTCTTCTTCTTCTTCTTTGTGCCCAGTCTCTTTAAGACGACGAAGGCGATCATGGCTCTCTACAAATTTCTGTCCTTTGTAGCTCTTAACAAAATTTCGTCTTTTTATTATTTCTCTAAGATCTAGTCCCGACTTCTATTTACTGAAATTCCCTAGATACGTTATGCGTTGTTTTCCACTGTCCCTCTTGCTTTCAGTCAGTCCTGTGAGTATCAAATTTTCCAGGCCATCTTCCCTCATTATCTATCCTAGAAATTTCAGCTATCTTTTTTCTGATGTCAAGTATCCTTTTTGTTGTCCATTTTCTCTAAAACTTAGTCGTTGCTCACGTGTTCAGTCCATGGTATCCTCAGCATCCTTCTGTAGAACTTCATTCTCTTTTTCATCTATGAGGAGATTGTCCAACATTTACTGTCATATAGTAGGACTGCTGAAATTCTGTAAAGAGAAAAGTTGTGAAGATTTAACTATTTATTTATTTTACTATCGACGTCATTCGCACACGTTCACGTTTGTGGCTAAATATGAAGCGACTAGATCACCGTCTCGATACTTACCTTCGCTGCACTCTACCAGAACTTATAGGACGGAAATTGCTATTTCAAATTGACCTTGATTCAATCAACAATATTTAGTTATGTCTGAGTGCTCCCACTAGTCAGATGTGCCCCTGCTGCTCTCATAATATATATATATATATATATATATATATATATATATATATATATATATATATATATATATATATAGTCATCCACACGCTAAAAAGGCTGCCTCCTTCAACCGAGCGCCCATAGCTCAGAGGTAGAATCACCGACTGACTCCAATTCGGTCGGGTTTCAATCTTGGTTTAAAGGCGATCGGAGTCTAACCGTACTGATGAGCTGTGATACAGCGAAACAGATCTGTCTGCGGATGACTATATATATATATCTATATATATATTATAAGAAAGTAAAAGAATACATAAATGAAAACCCACTGTTCAAGCATTTATTTTTATAAAGAGTGCTCGATACAGATTAGAGCTTAATATTGTAATTTTGTGCTCGGTCCATGGTATCCTCAGCATTTTTCTGTAGAACCACATTTCTACTGCTTCAGCCTCTCCTTCATTCTTGAAGATATCGTCCAACATTCGCTTCTTATTGTTACATTCTAAACAATTACCATAAATTTAATACTTATGATGTCAGATTTTCATGCTGAAATATGCTATTCGGTGGATAGAAATTGAAGATAATAAGGAGGGCTATGAAGTTCAAGGAAAAAAATATTCTCATTTCTTTCTTCAGTCTTTTTGTGGGGTGGGGAGGGGGGAGATGTCTTACGCCTCGGGGCGAATTATAAGCAGTGAAATACAGTATTAGCATTTCCATTATTGACGTAGCATGTCGTTCATCTGTCAAAATATGTTGTCATACGTGACAAACCTGACAATAAATACGAGAAAAATCTGATATTGGCTTGTTTGAACAAAGATGAACTTTGATTTTAACAAATTCAGCGAAGATTGATTTTTGTTTATAAAGCTCAACCAACAATTGGTCCGTCTGGTTTTTTTTTGTTGTTTTTTTTTTGTTTTTTTTTTTGTTGTTGTTTTTGTTTTTTAATGTGCTCGAGGACGCTTATTCTCAAATCTAGGCCAGAATTTGAAACATCTCGCTGATTTTCTCGATAACATTAAATGCCTTCGTTGTGTTTGTGCACTACTGAACGCCAGATCAAGACACAGAAAGTAAATCGTAGTTTTATCTGCGAGTCAAGTGGCACCAAGTTAATTGCCTTCGAAATTTCTGCTGATTTTAATACTGTTGCCTAAACTGTCTTTTGTCACCCTTGGATTTCCATTTCCAGTTCTTTTTTTTTTTTCAGATACCTTCATTATCACTCAGTGTTCTGCCGGGTCAACGATATTCATTAACAAATTATCGACTTCTTATTTTGATGACTAGTTTCAGCCTTCTGGTTACGATTGTTTAATTGTGCGAGAAATCGGAAACCCGAGTTTGATTTTTTAAACATTTCACCACCAGAAAGGCAAAAAAGCTACTAAGATGCAAGGAGTTACTGAGTGTTAGAGAATATGAGAGAATACAGCAGAAGAACAAAAATTAAAATTAAAATTAATTAAAATTAATTAAAATTAAAATTAAGAAGATAACGATTACATTTAAATTTATGAAGATCAAAGTTGACTGGGAATCAAGAAGACAGAAGAGAGTTCCACAAACGAGAAGCGCAGTAGAAGAAACTGTTACCATAGAACCTACGGTTACATATATTTCGATTGTAAACTGATGAGACGTTGCCGCCAATCTAGTATTATGGATTCTAGTAGAGTTCATAACATCTACATTCACACGCTTAAATACCCCGAGGAAAGGTATGAATCAACCTGTCTCCCTCCCCCAGCTATTGGCTAAATATTAGAGGAGACAGGGCTGCTTAACATTAGCTGGTAATCATTCTGGGAGAATGAATTCACAGCGTTGGCGGGACATATACTATATACATTTTATGAAAGGAATGTGAACTTCACAATGATCCTCTGATGCCGACTGTGTTGAGCCCTTGTTGGTCTAATTCAAAATTTGAAAACTTAAGGATATTTTTACGTTTATGTACAAATTGGACAGCAGTAGAAGCTGTAGAATCAGTCGGTTGCTGTATACAGAATAGAATCAGTCGGTTGCTATATACAGCATGTCTGGGAGGGAAACTGGCGCAAACTGCAGCATAATGTGGCCTTAGGGTTGCCCACCGGAGGTTCATGCATGGACACCCATCCATGCGCAACATGGCATTACATATAACCCCGATATTTCAGGCTCCTAATTACCAGTCGGAAGCAGCAACCAGGAAACTGCTAACCTGGTACTCTCAGAATGAAGAGACGTTGCCACCATCCACAAGCTCTATAATACTAATTATATTGAGCACTGTTTATAATAAAATAAATGCCTGAGCACTCAAAATAAAAAACCTTGAGTCCTCCTGGAATTGTATATATATATATATATATATATATATATATATATATATATATCTTTCATATATACAGCTTACAATGATGATGATGATGATGGGTACCAGGAATAAAAAGAAACATCTAAATGAAAACAAAAAAAAATAATGACTGACTTTACCCAATCTAAGAAAAGAATAACTGCTATTTTGGGATAATGTAGCAATAAACGACATTGTTTCGTCTTCTTTTTTTATTTCACCCCCAAGCAACGCAATAAAGCCACAAAGACTCACGGGGTTACTGAGAGGGGAAAAAAACGAAAAAACAATAAATGTACAGGATGACGACTGAAGTTGCAGTTAAATATAAATAAACCGTAAGAGATTTACACAAGCGAGAATTGCGAGATAATAAACTATTAGCATGAAACATATACATTTGCAACTAGCAATTCCAATAGTGAAATTATGAGACCTCGTTGCCAATCTGTTGCTGCACTTATATCAGTGAAGTCGAGGGACTAAAGAGGAAAGTTCATCAAAACAATTAATATAGAGAAAAGTCTCGGGGAAGTTACGTTACGACGTTGGGAAAATGGCTGAAGCCGAGATGTTAGCTCAGAACCGATAACGTTGCAAATTCTTCTTGGGATTCTGTCAAGAATATCTAGATATACAGCACAAACACGAAACCAGATATGGCAGCAATATTCGAAGCACGGACGAATAAACAATATTCGATGCACGGACAAATATACCTTATAAAGTTGCAAGATAAATTCCGCCGATAACTTTTCTCTACCACTGCATAGTGAACCGACCTTCCTGGAAGTAGACCAAGCAATTGATTCATTATTATCATCCTACTTCTTGTCAGGGGAAAACGTGACACCGAGAAGACGTAGTGGTGCTCTCCTGGAGGTTAGCATCAGCCATGCCGATGAGAGGCAAAAAATCTTCTCTAAGATGATTAATGAGAAGCAATTTCGTTTTGGAAGCGCTAAAATTAACAAGCCGTTTCTTGTCCCAATTAACAACAGACTAGCGGCCATTTTCATGATCAGCTACTAATTTGATTTTATCGACTTAATAATCACACACGCAAATAATTAGTTGTGCCATCAGCACAGATGCCCAGTCTGGAACTAATGGCATCGGGAAGGTCATGTTTAATGTTGTCTGAACGTTCTTCAAGAAACAAAGTATGTGGGTTATTTAATGCCAAAAGGTGAGGTTTTAGGGGTTTTTTAATGTTCGATTATAGTGAGAAGGTTGATTTAGTCGGGTTTTAATGAACATTTTTTGTTCTTATTTTTTTATTTTAGAAAACTGAAAATGTTTTCTAGTTTTATATTCAAAACTGTTTTGCTGAGAATAATTTTTTCATTCAAAAATGTGTTATGGTAATAATTTTTTATTCAAAAATGTATTGGCGGTAATATTTTCCCTTCAAAAATGTATATTTTTCTATATAAGTCTATTTCCATGTATATATTTCTGTGAACGTGTATTTTTATACTTTCATAGTGTTTTGACCACAGTTTAGGTGTTAACTATTTGCCCATAGCTGGGACCCTAACAAGTGCCACCACTCCGGGTCAGGGTGGACCTGAGAACAACAGCAATTAAGAGGTGGTTTCATACTCCTCACAACCTTCCAATCAGAGGCCTTGATGCCGAATGCAGTTTACCGTCAAGCCTAGGATCTCCTCAACTTATGAAGACGATAAGGATGTCAAACCCTGTCAGACGACTTCGAGATATTTAAAACAAAAGCCCCAAACTTACCATTCTTATCTAAAGCTTGACAGACAACTGATGCGCTCACTAAAGAGTGAAAAATTTGAAGGGTTATGACTCTCGGATTAAAAAGGCACAGAAAATCAGAGAAACAGGTTTGACTGATCATGGACCCCTTATTTTTTTCAAGCATTGTTTTAGCGAAAGATGCCTTCTAAAAACGAAGCAAAGTATTAAGAAACAGGAAAAGTTCGTTAGAAACGAAGAAAGGAGTAATAAACAGTCATGAAAAATGGACAATCTCCGTATAGATGAAGAAGAGACTTGAGGCCTCAGCGATGTGAGTAACGAGAAAGGTCTAATGAAACAGGATACAGAAAAAATAAAAGACATTATACTCAGAATCACAAAGAGTTCAGATTTCTAGCGCACAATAATGAAGGAAGACATCTTGAAAAATTTGATACTCAAGGGACATATTGAAGGAAAGAGCGACAGAAGAAAACAGTGAGTAACATATTCAACGAGCTTGTGTAAATGGAACAGGAACACATAATGAGGAAAGAAGGATTGGAGAATGTGACACTCATATGACATATTGAAGGCAAGAGAGACAGAGAGAAACGGCAATTAAATTACCTAACTAGCTAGTGTAAATGGTTGGTAGAACTGGGTTTAGGAGAGTTAGATGTGACAAAAGGCCGAAAGTATAAGGTACCCTGTGAGGATAGAACCTACTATTCAATTGTAATAGCTTGCTAGACATAACCCCATATCGAGGTGTCCCTGGGTCTAGCAGAAATAGTTAAATACGAACCCAACGAAGCGCTACAAAGGATAAGAAATAGTGAAGAGTCATGATCTTTTATGTCCTGAAGAAACACGGCACATAAAAAAAGATTGGTTGGTTGGTTGGTTGGTTGGTTGGTTGGTTTTGTTTAGAGGCATATCAACTAATATTGGTTCTTTGGGTATGCCGAAATATAATATTTTAACACAATTATATGGCTTCAACAAAATATATTTTGAGCACAGTTGTCTTCATCTTTAACTTCTTCTTTTATGTGCCCTGTCCTTTCAGGGCGTAGGCGATCATGGCTTTTCACATCTCCCTTTCCCTGGTGGCTCTTAGCACGCTTTCTACTGTTGTACCATGCAACCCTCGTTCCGTCATCCACCTGATCAGGTCCTTCAAATATGTTATCCGCTGCTTTTTCCCCTCTATCTGGCCTGTTGGTGTCTCCAGTCCCTCCTTCCTCATTGCATGTGCCAGGAACTTTAGTTGTCCCCTCCTTATGCTCAGTATTATTTTTCCTTTTCGTCTCCATCCTTTCCAAAACCTCGTCATTGCTCACATGCTCGGTCTATGATATCCGCAGCATCCTTCTGTAGAACCACATTTCAGCTGCTTCAAGTTTTTCCTTCATCTTTGAAGATATTGTCCAACATTCACTGCCATATTGAAGAACTGTCATCACATAGCAATCCAGTACTCTCCTCTTTGTTTCTAGCAAAATTGTCCTGTTTCTTAATACTTTACTCAACTTCTGGAATGCTTCTTTCGCCATGTCAATTCGCCTTCGGATTTCAGCGTTGTACTTTTCGTCTTTTGTTAGAACACTTCCTAGGTATTTAAATTTCTGTACCTGCTTGATTTTAGAGTCCCTAATATGTAATTGGCATTTTGGGCTGCCCTTTTTGCTGATGACCATGCATTCAGTTTTCTTGCAGTTTCAACGTTCTTTTGCTTTAAAATGTATTGTTGGACATTTTGCTTTAAAATTGTATTGTTGGTAACTTTACTATAAATATCTATTGTTAGTATTTTTTATATACACATTCATTCCAGGTATTTTAGTATAAAATATATTTTTATAGTTTCATATTATGTTGTCTTTGTTTGGGAGTTCACTATCTGCTCAAAACTGAGACCCTAACAGGTTTTACTACCCCCGGTCAGTATGAACCTGGAAACAACAGCAATTAAGAGGTGGTTTCACGCTCCTCAAAACTTCCAGTCTCCCGATCAGAGGTCTTGCTGCTGGATGTAGTTTATGGTCATACCTTGAACTAATATAGACGAAGAGGATGATTTATTTCGTCCATTCGCTAGAGTATCGTGCCACTTAATCGCGTAAGAATTCCACATGGGAATTCCCTGACTACAAACACGTTGCTTCTGTGCGTAGTATAATAATTATGTCGATATATAAACAGTTAGTGGCAGAAAAACCTGAACTTAATTCACGTCTAGACGAAATCATATCGTAGACATTGTGTTTCCCGATTTCGTTCTCTCTCCTTTTTGTTCTGAGTCAACGCTTGAAAAAGCTCATGTATAGAAATTCAGGTTTTAAGAATCGATAAGTGTTTTGCTGTCACAAACCACCTGCTTCGAAACCAAATCCTCCAGTCATATCTCTTTCCTCTCGTACAATGCACTTTTCCGATAAGACGGCGTCATTTTCATCCATATATCAACGATTTTTAAGAAATATATGCAAAAACAATCAATATTGATTGTTTGTATGGACGAAATAGATATTTCTATTCAATATGATGTAATTCTTTTTTTCTATAACAAAATATACTAAAGAAAATCGAAACATTATTCTGAAAAGAACTGTTAAAACTGCTAGGTTACCTTGACATAGTTAGTAAGGATATTAGAATATTAGGTGGATGTGCATTTTGGTGCAATTCATATCGGCTCAGAATGAGAAATCGGAGAGCCGAGTTCGAATTCCAGTTAAACACGTTGCATTCATTTACGCACAAATACATTTTGGAAAGGTATTTATCCATCTCTTCTCCCTCCACCCATGGGTTGAATAGCAAGATAGATTTGCTTCTGTAGTAATAGTTGGCAACCAGTCTACAGCTTAAAAAATGGCAACCTACTACAGGAAAATATATATACATATAACACTTAATTGACTGATTAGAATAACCCAGAACTTACACTGGGAGCAAATCGCCTGCATAGGAATAGAAAATGAATTCAGTAAATATTCAAAAATAGAAAAAGAGCGTACGGCATGGATGTGTCTTCTCGCCAGATTTATTCAAGATATACAGTGAGGCGATTGTGAGAGTATTAGAAGCCCTACCAGGATTCATTATTGGTGATCAATCTTTTAGCAACATTAGATATGTAGATGAAACAGTGTTCATAGCAGATACAAAAAAATATTACAAAAATTCTTACAAACGGTAGTGAAGGAAAGCTAGAAGAAAAGACTAAATATCAATTGCAAGAAGACAGAGTGTATGGTTGGCAAAAAAAAAACAGCCCATTATGCAAATTACAATTTGAAGATACCAAAGTATAGCACAATAATTTCGATATATATTCTAATCGTCCCCCCACCAAGCAAGGCGTAACCGCCACTGATGCTCAGGGGGCTACATGAGAGAGTAAAAGTTTAAACAGGAGGAGAGCGAAGAGAAAGACGAACCCCCTGTAAATGGTTCGGCTCCCTCTTTGCCCTCTTCCTGCTTAAACTTTTACTCTCTTATGTAGCCTCCTGCGCATCAGTGGCAGTACCGCCTTGATTGGGGTGAAACGATTAAAAAAGAAAATTTAAAAATATTGAAATTATTGTGCTTTATTTTGGAGTTTCCAAATTGTAATTTGCATGATGGGATTTTTTTGTTTTGTTTTTTTTTGTTTTGTTTTTTATTTTTTTTTTGTTTGCTTGTTTTTTTTGTTTTTGTTTTTTTGTTCATTTTTGAGAATTTTTGTAATATTTTAACAGAGGACAGAAAGAAAGACGCATTGAGATAGTAAAAGATGCCTTTCAAAAGTTAAGCAAAGTATTTAGTAATAGGAAATTTTCATTCGAACTAATTGAAGCAGTACTGAACTGTTACGTAATATCAGTACTATTATGTGACAGTGAATGCAGGACAATCATTCTACTGATAAAGAAAAAACTTGTAGCAAAAGAAATGTGGTTTTACGAAAGAATACTGGGAACGGCATGGATTGATCATGTGACTTACTTTGAGAGAAACTGTAAATAAAAACGACACTTACACTTAACATCAGTGGAGAACAATGATCGTCAACATTCTGAAGGAGCATGGTACAAAAAGACGGTTTTCATTAATCCAAAAAAAAAATTCACATAGGCTCGTGAATTCATTTCCCCCTTCTTTCTCAGTCCCCGAATTTGAAGGGAGTGGTTGAAAAGAGTTTTGAGTTTGAGTTTAACGGCATATCAACACCTCTGTGGGTTATTTAATGCCAAAAAGGTGGGGTTTTCAGATATTTTTAATGTATTTTTTTTTAATGTTCGGTTATATTGAGAAGGTTGATTTAGTCAAAATTTAATGAAATTTTTTTTGTCTTTATGTTTTTATTTTTTTATTTTTTATTTTTTTAGAAAACTAAAAATGGCTTCTAGTTTTGTATTCAAGAATGTTTCGCTGAAAATAAATCGGGGAGCTAAGATCGAATTCCAGCTGAATTCATTGCATTCACTTACGCGCAAGTACTCTTGGGAAAGGTATTAATCTGTCTCTCCCCTCCAGTTATGGGTTAAATAACAGGACAGATTAGGTTCTATAGCCTTGGCTGGCAACCAGTCTACTGTAGAAAGTAATGGCAACCTACTGCGGGATAATCTTCTGCCCAGTCAGTCATGTCTCTTTCGAGACATGATCGCCCAAGCGTGTATCACGTATGGCACTTAACTGACTGATTGTGTGAATGTTAGTAAAATATACATATTTAACAAAAGTTCACAAAATACAATTAAGGTACCATTGTTAAACTCACTTGACCAACACTAATCGAGTTGCTATACTCTTTCAAGATGGAATCATTGAAAGAGTGTAGCCAGGGAATTATTTTAGTTAAGTGAGTTTAATAATGGTGATTTAATTACACTTAATGAAAAAATTTTTGTTTTTGGCATTTCTACAAAAGTATATATTTCTATAAAAATATATTTTTATACTTTCATAGTGTTTGACCCCTGTTTTGGGGTTAACTATTTGCCCATAGCCGGGACCCTAACAGGTGTTACCACTCCGGGTCAAGGTGGACCTGGGAACAACAGCAATTTAGAGATGGTTCCATGCACCTCACAACATCCCAATAAGAGGCCTTGCTGCCGGATGCAGTTTACCGTCATGCCCAGGACCTGGTTGAAGAGAGTTATTATTATTATTATTATTATTTCGCACTCACCACACCTCTCTACAACTCTGAAACAATGGCTTCACACACGATTAGCTTAGAACACCAACACAGACAAGTGGGTTAAATTGATTTAGCTAGACAGGAAATGTCTGCTATTTTATGACTGTCAATAAAGCTTAAATATGAGGATTTCAAAGTAACCATCTATTTTCCACAAGTAGAGAGAACAGAAATTAAATAAATAAGGAAATATTGAATTAAATGACACTAGGTTGGAAGATAGAGTATTTCGGTGATAGTCTCTATGTAAGACCGCATTTTACAGTACACAGTCAGTTTTTTATTGTTTTACCTCAAGCAAGGCGGTACCGCCACTGATGCGCAAGGGACTACATAAGAGAGTAAAATTTTAGGCAGGAGGAGATTAAAGAGAAATACGAACCAGTTACAGGGGGTGTTAGAGAAATATGGGAACACAGGTGTGAAGACAGTTGCGAAGGTAGAGAGAAAGGAAAAGAACAAGATATACGGGGTGATGTAGAAAAGACTGGAGTCAAGTAGATAAGAGATGGGAATTGACATTGCATTTAAATTAATGGAGGTTGTAGCCGTCAGGAAAGCAAGTATACGGAAGAGGGTTCCACAGGTGGAAAGTGCGAGAAAAGAAGCTGATGGAGTAGAATTGTCTGCTGAATTTGGTTGATCTAACTGTAAATGGGTGGGACCTTGTTGTCAGTCAGGTTGCATGAGTAAATTCTTGAGAAGGGGAGTTACAATCTGTGTGTCGAAATGAAGATAGATAGAGGCCAATGAGCTGTCGGTAGGAGATGTAGAAATGAGAATAGAGAAAGAAATCGGATAGAGGGGCCATCGCAGTTGGTTTATCTTCAGTCAGAGATAAGCAGATAGGTCCTCGGAGATCTCGCTGGCCGAAACAAAGATTTTGGTCCGTTAATTTGTGGTGGGAGAAGACAGAAGTAGCAGTGCTAATATCTCAAGTGTCACCTGGTCCGTTAATCTGTCGCGAGAGAAGACACAGGTAGCAGTTTAAATATCCCAAGTATCACCTGGTTCGTTAGTCTGTCGTTAGAGAAGGTAGAAATAGCAATGTTAATATCCCAAGTGTTTTCTTGTTCGTTAGTCTGTAGTTAGAGAAGACAGAAGTAGCAATGTTAATATCCCAAGTGTCACTTGTAGACGTTGTCAGGTGAATTAGTGAATATATAATCGAATTGACAAGAGGTAGAGCTCATTTTTTTCTCACCGTAGCGATATTTCACCTCCCGTTCCCGTGAACATACACTTAGCCTTACCCACTATTTCTTCACATCAGTTTAAACGGGGACATGAGACATCGTGAGGTGAAGCCATCTAGTCAGTGAAAGACTGTAAAAGGGCCGCTGGTGTATGTTCATAACTAAATTTAACAATCAAGATTTATCTAATTTAACAAATGAAACTGAAATACTGCCAATGCAATGTTATACTTGATGTAACATTGATTGATTCTAGTGCTAGACTGCTACGTGATGTCAGTTCTTCAATACGGCTGTGAATGCTGGACAATATCATCGAAAATGAGGACAAAACTGGAAGTGGCCGAAATGTGGTTCTACAGAAGGATGCTACGGATATCGTGGACTGAGCATACAAGCAACGACGAAGTGTTAGAAAGAATGGCAACAAAAAGGAAATTGATGCTGAGCATCAGGAAGAGACAACTGAAGTTCCTGGGACATGCAATGAGGAAGGAGAGCCTGGAGAACCTGATACTGACTGGTCAGATAGAAGGAAGGAGAGACAGAGGAAGGCAGCGGATAACATATTTGCAGGGTCTGATCAGGTGGATGACGGAACGGGGGTTGCCAGGAGCAACAGGAGCAAACATACTAAGAGCCACAAGGGATAGGGAGACGTGGAGATCCATGATCGCCTACGTCCTGAAGGGACAGGGTACATAGAAGAAGAAGAAGAACCCTTTTCAGATTATTTTCTGCCAGGAAATATTTTCAGAATGTAAGTATCTATTTGAAGGTAACGATTTTAAATGATACAAGTCTTACAAATTAACCCATAGATCTGGGGAGACGACATTGTTTTACATGTTTCACAAGGGTATTTGCGCGTAAGTAAATATAACGAACTGAACGGAAATTAGAAATCGGCTCCTCGATTAACATTTCTTAGCCTCTATCGATTAGCCCACCTGCACATCCAATCTTACGACACCTAATATTCCCAAGCGGTTACCCATCTAGGTATTGACCAGACTCGACATTGCTTAACTTCGATGTGGCCGTAAACCTTGATGTAACAGTTTTAAGGTTTGCGATTTCGGATATAATTTCAATCGTAATGATTTATGTTTAATATTTATTTATTTTTAAATTCATTTTACCCTAAGCAAGGTAATAAAGCCACTAAGACGCAATGGGTCACTAAGAGTGAAGGACACTGATAAAATAATTCTTTACTGGGAAATCAATTTACTGGTAGGGGAGTTATATTGTTGCGAAATCTCACCGGATAATGATATTAATTAACAAGTAAATGCATTTCGTGGGGCAATGATACAGGGGGTGGGGCATCTTTAATTCAGCTACTCATTACCACCGACTCAAGCATATAATAATATTCAATTCCCCAAAACAGAGACCTACAATTTCTTGCTACAGTCACCAAAATACCAGATTCTCAATGAAGTCATAATTAAAACTAGTATAGATACGGTACTAAACGGCATGTATGACGCACCCGTATCAACTTCTATGGGTTCTATGGGTATGCCGAAATATATTTTAACACAATTATATGGCTTCAACAAAATATATTTTAAGCACAGTTGTCTTCAACTTTTACTACAAATTTCTTTTAAAATAAAATGTATTGTTGGACATTCAACTATAAACTGTATTGTTGGACATTCAACTATAAACTGTATTGTGATCATTCTACTAGAAAATATATTGTGGGACAATCCACTATAAAAATTATTGTTGATCATTCTACTACAAAATGTATTGTTAAACATTCCACTATAAAATGTATTCTTCATCATTCTTCTACAAAATATATTGTTGGACATTCCTCTATAAAATGTATTGATGATCATTCTACTACAAAATGTATTCTTGGACATTCCACTACAAAATGTATTGTTGAACATTTCATTATGAAATTTATTCTTGATCATTCTACCACAAAATGTATTGTAAGACATTTCATTATAAAATGTATTGTTGGTCATTCTACTTTAGAATGTATTGATAGGAATTCTACTATATAAATGTTCATCATTCTACTACAAAATGTATTGTTAGACATTCTACTATAAAATGTAATGTTGATCACTCTACTACAAAATGTATTGTAAGACATTTCATTATAAAATGTATCGTTGGTCATTCTATTATAAAATGTATTGATAGGCATTCTACTATATAAATGTATTGGTTGGTCTTTCAGTGTGAATTCGCAATTGATAACAGCAAACAAGCTTGCCAACCATTACACAACATTGAAGTCACCTTAAACAATTCCGCGTAACTTAGATGCGGCACAGAGACGCTAGCTTCGAACGCCCAGTGCAGACAGATATTCACAACTCGGCCGTACTTGATCTCCGGAAGCAAGCTCGCTAAAAATGAAACCCTGTTGAATTACCCACCTAAGGGTTTATATAACAATTAACTAAAGATATCTTAGATGCAGAACAATGCCTCACGTATAGGGCACCTAGTGAGGATCGAAGTTACTACTCAGTCGTATCTGATCTACCAAGACAAGCATTTTATATCAATTAGCATTTGCAAATAATTACAAACTCTATAATTCCGAAGTGACAACTAGCCTAAGAGAAGGAAAACTCTGAATTCCAAACTGTGGAAAAGGCAACAGGGAACCCTTTCACTGTCGTTGCCGGAAAGTCAGATCATTTCACGGATAATAAAGAAATGCAGTCTGTTGAGAGCTATGATCCTGAAGAGATAGCTTCTTTTTTTTTAAATTAGGAATCAACTTGACATCGAGTAGAGATGAAGAAACGCTGAAATACAAATCAGTATAAATCAAATGAAGGTCATTGGATTCGTGACTGATATTTATATTTATAAAACAATTCTATATTTTCTGTTATGCAAATTGAAACAAACTCGGTTCAATATAAAAATCTCGAACGTATACGCATGTATAGAAGCTAAACTTACCCAGACGCCATTATCTAGATTGCAAAAGTTTCAGCGCGATCCATTTGCCCACTTTTAGTGCAATGAGATGGTGTTGTTAAATTGTTGAAGTCTCTTTAAATCTTACAAACTTGACTTAATTTTATACCGTCTCTTTCTCGATGAGAAGTACAAGGCTAATCCCAACCACGAAGATTAGGTACAAATTAAGACATTGATACAATTGGTTGAAAATTAGTTTTACAGTTTTTGGTCAAAACTATTTAAAGGAGTGTCTTAAATCACATTAAAAAAATTAATTCACCGTGTAATTCAATTTTTGAAAAAGCATATTCATTCAATGCTATTCAACAGATCACCGTTCTGTACGTGTCAACAATTATTCCACTTCTACGAATAAAGCTGCATCTGTAAAAGACTTTTTTTTTAAATTTCTATTAAACCAAATCTAGGTGGCATAATACGGGATGTCCAGTCAAAAAATAAAAAAATAAATAAACGGTATATTCAGAAAGACGTCAGACAACCGTTGAAAAATGATGAGGACCGATACGACTGAAATTATTCGGGAAGAATTTCTGCACATTTCGTCAATCCCCACGTGTGATGTTTTTCTTTGATAATTTGAAGCTCAAAATCAGCGAGTTGTTAAGCTACACGAGAAGGGCAGAACGAAAGATGAAAGTTGTCTGCAAATGATCTTTAAATGATGAGTTACAAGATAAAGTAACAACTAATCAATCATAAAAGAACCGATCAGAGATAAGTAATTACGCAAGAGTCAAATGGTTATTCAAGGTTATGAATATTCAAGAAATTTCTTCAAGGTTATTCAAGGTCAATTATTCTTGAAAGATAAAACAATGATTATAAATTTTTCGTTTTTTTTATTGGGCACCCTGTATATTTCAGTCGTGTAAAATATAATTAAACAGACACACACACGTAATCATAAGTACTTAAAAATGATTGTGCAGCTCCAGCCCAGATATGGCAGAAATGTTACATTTTTGATCTGATGTGATTCTGGTAAATATAGAACATGGTGGGATCGGCGCAAGGAATCAGCCATTTTCCCAGCATCTTTAGCAATGGATCGTATATGTAAGTTCCACTTAAGATGCGGTGAACTCTAGTCTTAATAGATGTTCCCGTCAAGGAACCACCGTCTGCTCGTTGATCGTGAAATATTACTAGTTTGGTTTAGATTAGGGCTCGATCCTCACCTAGATCCCACCAAAGAAAGTTTTGTAAATATCTATCATGCAGTTTTTCCTGGTGTATCGTTGATCCTAAATTATCGGCATTATCCACCATTTCAAAGAAAGAAAGATACAAGTCAAAGGAAATGCCGCTTTAGAAGTGCTGGCTTCTCACCCACCAGTTTCTCCCTCTCTTGAAGCAATGATCGCTTGATTCGGTTCAGCTTCAGAAAATCGTAATCTTTGAACAAAGACGTGTTTTGTTTTGTTTTTATTGATTATCTGATGCATTAACAATAACGTTTTAGTTCACATCTTCGCCTCAAAGTAGTCTAAGTACAGATTAGAAGCGCCTGTCTTACGTTCAATCGATAAACTCATTTAAAATATCACTTAACGAACTCACCACTTACACCGATACTTGATTGCATGGTGATTTTCTTATACGTGGCACAAAGATTGAAAGTTTTGGGCACCCAGTGAGGATTGAACTCACTAATTAATTATAATAATTCACGTGAGAGAAGCTTGCTAACCATTATACCCCGCCGAGGTGTCTCTGCTTAGCATGTATGATGCTGTGCTATAGTCAGCGTATCTTCGCAATATACTAATCCAGTGTTTCTCAACTGGTGCACCAAAGCGTACTAACGCGCCCTGAAAGATAACCTGGTGCACCCAAAGTTTACGGAAGAGTAATTTAGTAATTATTCTTATATCTAAAAAAAAATATTTATATATAAAAAGCTAGAGACACCAAACCCATGGCTTCCATGTCTCAGTCAATTCTTTGTCATTTGACAGTTTAAACTAGATGCTACATTCCTTAATCTTTAAGAAGCAGGGGATAAATCCTTTTCCTTTTTCCTTTCCTCAAGAGATTTAAATTAATCATTATCAGTCTCTCCAAAAAAAGAAAAAATAGCAGATTCTTCATAATTCCATGCTGCCATTTATGGTCAGGTGCCCCTGCCGTTCTCCTCAGTGTTCTTGACAAGCTCCAAAGGAGAGTCTGTAATGTGATAGGTACTGATCTGGCGACTCGTCTGCAGCCACTTCCCCATCGTCGAAATGTGACCTCCCTTTGTCTCTTCTATAAATACTTTCATGGCTTCTGCTCGGATGAGCTTAAGTCACTGATGCCTCCTCAACAGGTGTTTACTCGTGCAACCAGACTGGTAACTGGGTCCCACCCATTCACAGTCAGGTTAGCCAAATGCAGACGACAATTCTACTCCTGCAGCTTCTTCTCTCGCACTGTGGAACTCGCTCCCGCATTCTTGCTTTCCTGACGGCTACAACCTCCAAAAATTTAAATGCAAAGTCAATACTCATCTACTAACCACTGGCCTCTAGCTCTCTCCCCTCCCCCGTATAACCTTCCCTTTCTTTCTACCTATGTATCTGTCATCGCACCTGCTTTCTCAGCTTTCTATTGTTCCTTTCTAACTAGCTTGTACTCCTCACTCTTTTCTAATTAATCTTTTTACATTTATGTAACCCCCTGCACATCAGTGGCGTTTCCGCCTTGCTCGGGGTGAAATGATTAAAAAAAAAAAACAGCGGACCTGAAGCGGACTACCACCACATTTAATTTCGTTGTTTGTTTGTTTTTTTGTTTTTTTGTTTTTTTTACTTTTTTCAGCGCAGTCCTATCGATTGTTACTTAAACTTTCCGATTATCCAAAAAATATTTGAAAAATTACAATATTTAAACCACTTTAGGTGGGGGGTTCAGTTTCTCATACAACGTTATAGTAAATCGATCCTCCATTTTCAATCCAGTCGCGTTGGGGGTCGCTTTATTAATTTCGTTGTTTTTCATTTCTTTTTTTTTTCTTTTTTTTTACTTTTTTCAGCGCAGTTCTATCGATTGTTACTTAAACTTTCCGATTTTCAAAAAATATTGAAAAATTAATATTTAAACAAATTTATGGATCAAATTAATATTTAAACAAATTTATGGATCAGTTTCTCATACAACGTTAAAGTAAATCGATCCTCCATTTTCAAACAACTATAAGGTTGTATGAGAAACTGGTCCCCCCCACCATAAAATTGTTTAAAAATTGAAATTTTTGCAATTTTTTTTTGCCATTCGTAAAGTTTAAGGTGTAAAAGATATTGCACTGAAAAAAGTCCAAAAAAATTGATAATGAGCAAATTTACAGGTGGCGGTAATGTACCGGTGACTGTTTCAAAATGGAGGATCGATTTACTATAACGTTGTATGAGAAACTGATCCCCCACCCAGAAAATGTTTGAATATTGAAATTTTTCAAATTTATTTTGTCAATCGTAAAACTAAGGGGGTAATCGATAGGACTAAGCTGAAAAAAGTTAAAAAAAAAAAATGAAAAACAACGAAATTAAACGTGGTGGTAGTCTGCTTCAGGTCCGCCGAGAAATCTAATGTTTAAATATAATGTCTTAAAAATAAGTGCTAATTTCAGGAGACTTCATTATTTTCAAATTTCATGACTAATTCTTTCCTTTTTAGAATTTAAAGTGCGCCACTGAATTTTAATTATTCTACAAGTGCGCCCTGAAGTCAAGCAAAAAAAAATGTTGAGAAACACTGCTCTAATCTTTTATTAAAACTAACTTCCTTGTTTCATATTTATTCATTCCTATCAAATCATTCTCTCCATCTCTGTCCCTTTATTTTCTATCATATATTTTTCTCTTAAAAATATCCATTCAGAAAAATATCTTTAACTAAAGTTCTCTCAATACAAGATCCATGTGCTACCCAAGATAGAGGGTTAATTAGTGTGTGATATGAAAGTAAGAGTAGGAAATTTATAACTAGAGATTAAGACTGTAGTGTTCTGGAAAGCATTCACGTGGGAGTCTTTTTCCTTATACATATAGAATAAAAGCGAAGGAACTGTCTTGATGGCACTAAAAAATAGAGGTGGCACTAAATAATAGAGGTCTGAATATTTACTATGGAAATAGCGATAGAATAGTGATAGACTGGCGACATTGTGTCTGTGAGGAAAGTAGTTGTCGGATGGGATATGTCATCCTCCATCAGGTTGCATAGACGTTCGGGGACTCTGTCAAGGCCAGAAAGTGAGAACTGAACAGCTTTATTTGTATCCCAAATATGTTATCAACTTCCTATTTCACATCTGATCTGATTATTGTAATGATACAGCGTGGCAGGTTCTTTCTGGACTGGTAGAAAAAGCCGACCACTTTTCCAGCATCTTTAGCGATACATCCTTTGTCATTTTGAACATATTTTTCTATACACTGTTTACATTAATCGGACTACTGTCTTCATCTTTGTTGCTATTTGTACGATGTTTCGACCGTTGTACGCTCCGGCCTTCTTCAAGTGCTACGATCCGAACTCTTTATTACAATCACTGGGATATATCATTCTCATCCCTTGCGTAGGGCCTCTTTTGATACTCATGAGTTATCTCCCTCTAACTCTCTAAGTTATTTGTTCATCACTGCTGTAGCCTGGTATTGAACTCACAACTCTTTGGGTCAAGTCACAGGAACTAACCAACGTCTATATCTACTTGGCCATGTGTCCTTGAGGACAAGAACAATTGGGACTTATAAACCTAATGTTCATAATCATTTTTTACCAGAGTTCACATTGCGATTTTTTATGTTAATGGTTTTCTCTAGTATTTTTTTCATATTACAATTTGATACTAATGGTTTTCTCTGGCACTTACTGGTTCCCATATTGTATTAATCTTCATGCTTGAAACGTCGTACAAATGATAACAAAGATGAGGACAATAGTCCGAATAATGTAAATAATGTAAATAATACCTCATTTCAGAAATGTAGACAAATATTTTCTCCATTACTTTTTATTTACCATGTATTACCGCATGTATACAGGCAGAAATGCTTTCAACGAAAAATCAGCGACAAACAACAACATTTAGGCAAAATTCGACTTTATTCAACAACATAGCGTACTCCTAGGGTGAGACACTGATTCTAACGGTTCTCTTTTTTGTAAAATGAATTGTCTTTGGCCTCAAAATACGCCTCAGTTTCTGATACCACTTCTTCATTGGAGCCAATTCTCTTTCCCTGGAGTATTCTTTTGAGGTCTTCAAGCATCTAGTAGTTGCTTGGGGCCAGATCAGGAGAATAGGATGGATGCGGAAGCAATTCGAAGTGCAATTCATGTAGTTTTGCCATCATTGCGATCGACTTGTGACAGTGTGCGTTGTCTTGTTGAAAGATCACTTATTCTTCCTCATTTGTGGCCGTTTTTTGGCGATTTCTTCCTTCAAACGCACCAATAATGCTATATAATATTCGCTATTGATGGTTCTTCCTTTCTCAAGGTAATCAATTAACAAAATACCTTACGCATCCCAAAATACGGAGGCCAAAACCTTGCTTGCTGATGTTTGCCTCTTTGATCGCTTTGGACGGCTTTCACCTGCTGTTGCCCACTCGACTGACTGCCGATTTGACTTCGGAGGAAAGTGGTGGATCCATGTTTCATCCATTATTATATATTTACGGCATCCACTTTGAACACAGCTTTCTCATTGACAAACGTTCATGCAAAATGGTGAATACACTGCCTTCTGATATGTTCAACTCCTCTGCTATCTCACGCAACTTCAATTTACGATAAGCTAAAACGAGCTTGTGGATATTTTGTGTGTGTGTGTGTGTGTGTGTGTGTGTGTGTGTGTGTGTGTGTGTGTGTGTGTGTGTGTGTGTGTTTTCCGGGACAACTGCCGATTTTGACCGACCTGAGCGTTCAGCATCATTTGTGTCTATACGACCACGTTTAAAGTCAGCATACCACCTCGACGGAGCAGAGTCCGAATAACACTTATCAAATCATTGCTTTGATTGAACAGTATTTTTCCCATCAGAAAGCAATGCTTTGTCAACGCACGAAATTCAAATTTTTCCATTGTTTTGTAAATTTGAAACAGTAGCTTCACTTAAATAACTGTATTTTGTAAACTAATAATCCGATTGGGCCCAAATTTTGTCACATGCCATTTGAAGGTTAGTTCTTCATAAAAATCATATGGATTTTTTTTTATTAGTGGTGCCATCTATATATCAGGTACGGGACCTATCGAGTGATGTGTTACGATGACATTAGTAATTCAAATCCAGAACCAGGAAACAGTGTGACACATCTGGGTTTGTTTTTTTGTGAGAGAAAATTTATTCAGGTTGTTTCTGTTTGCCACCAGAGTTACTGCTGTTAGGGCGCCAAGTGAAAATAGAATTCACTTTTTAACTCGGTACCATAGAAATGGTGGATGGACGTCGCGGTGCAATGGGTCGAAACGAGAAATCGGAGAACCGAGTTCGAATTCCTACTGAATTCGTTGCATTTACTTACGCTCAAATATCATTGGGAAAAGTATGAATCCATATCTTCTTCCTCTAGCTGTGGGTTAAATAACAAGATAGATTGGATCCTATAGCCTTGGTTGGCAACCAGTCTACTGCAGAAAGAAATCGCAATCTACTTCGGGAAAACCTTCTGCCTACTAAAACATGGATCAAAAGAAAAACATGATCGCCCAGGCGTGTATCGTGTATGGCAATTAAATGACTGATTTGGATAAAAGGATTGAATAGCAGGACAGTCAGTGTTCTATAACCTTTGTTGGTAGTTAGCTGACTGAACATATAAATATTAACAATAGGTTTTATCCTCATAATTTTTCTTCTTTTTTTTTTAGAAACGACTTAAATTTATATATTTGTAGATATTTATCTTTTTTTAAACGAATTGTGATTAATTCTTAGTCGAAGGGTTTTTTTTTTTTTTTAGCAATATGACAAGTAAATTACTTAATATATTTTAGGACGAGTTCATGTTCGGTTCGCCACTTGATGTAAACTGGCTCTGTCTGTCGCCAATCGAAAACGTTTCTAAGACTTTGTACGGGGCCCAAACATTATAAATTTTTTTCAGTGTCTGAAAGCGTTTACTGAGGGTGGACCAGAGACTGATCATCTCTGGTCGGGTCGGCGCGGTGAGGGGGGTATGATGTTGAGAGACCCGAAACCCCCTAGTGATTCACGTAAAGACATCACTAACGACACCCTCTAGCGCCCCCACTATGGTGCGTGTGTTTAAAAAGCTATTTACTACGGTCACCTTAATTTGCCACAAGAAGGGCACCTTGTGAGGATTATACTAACTATAATGGCCGGTGTAACTGACGTCCAATGCTTGAACACCATGATTACTTGCCTTTTATGGCGCAGATATCGCGTATAGCAAGTAGAACCTTGTCCAAGTCTAGCCGGATTGATAAAAATGACTCGGCGATGAATCACTCATTTTGTTAATAGGCCGACAAAACAACATTAGTCTCTTGAGATGTTCTGAATTCCTGTTCGTTTACAAGCAAAAATGAGTGAAACAGCTGGGCTGTCTATTATTGGAAATAAGACAGCCAACACCCAGATTATTGTGGTGCAGTGGATATTGGCTCGGAACGAGAAGTCAAAGAGCTGAGTTCGAATTTCAGTTGAATTCATTGCTTTCACTTACGCCAAATACATTGGGAAATGTACTAATCCGTCACTTCTCCCTCTAGCTATGGGTTAAATAATGGAACAGATTGGATTCTATAGCCTTGGTTAGCAGCCAGTCTATCGCAGAAAGTAATGGCCTCCTACTGCGAAAAAAATCTTCTGCTCAGTCAGTCTTGTCACTTTTAAGGCATGATTACCTAAGCGTGTATCATGTATGATACTTAACTGACTGACTGAACTCACAGATAACCTAGATCAGTCAGTTAAGTGCCATACGTGAAACACGCTTCGACGATCATGTCTCGAAAGAGACATGACTGACTGGGCAGAAGATTATCCCGCAGTATGTTGCCATTGCTTTCTGCGGTAGACTGGTTGCCGGCCAAGGCTATAGAACCCAATCTGTCCTGTTATTTAACCCATAACTGGAGGGAAGAGACTGATTAATACCTTTCCCACATCTAGATACATTACGTAAAAAATGTAAAGTTGTTTTTGAATGCTATGTCCTTTCAAGGCGTAGGCTTTTCAAAAACTATTTTTCATTATAACTGTGAATTGATATATATATATATATATATATCTATAAATAAAAGGCAATCTGTGAGTCTGTGTGTAACTGTAATTTATGCACGCTTACATTTTTTAAGCTACGTCATTCAAACTTTCTAAGGACACATATCTACAGGGAAGCGAGGTCAAAACATTTTGAGTTTAAGTTCAGCAATTTTCCCTTTCGCACTTTTTGGCTAATGGAGCCGATTGTTTACATCTAAGATGGTTGCTAGATTACGTCACAGAAATCAAATCACAAGTTTCAAACGAGACTAAAAAAAAATGGGCCTTTATATTTAATTTTTATTCCGACGTTTTAAAAATTCATTTGGTCAACAAAAAAATGTGAATATTTTCCCCCGTAATTTTGAAACAAAAGAAATATTTTTAAAAAAATGTTTTTTCAAACAAAAACAAAATATGTAAAAAAAAGAAGTGTCAAAGGTTAATTTAATTATTTAAGTATTTTTTATATTTTCAGATTTAATATTTCATACTTCGGAAAATAAAATTTTTAAAAATAACGCTTTTTTTCGCTAAATATTTCATGCAGGAAATCAAATGTCTGTAATTCGTGTAGCATTAATAATAACTATTTCCTCTAAAATTAAATGTCTACATTTTTAAATATTCTTCGAAAATTTCTGAAATCCATTTAGTAAAGAAAAATGTAATTATTTTCCCCCGTAATTTTGAAATAAAAACAAAACGCAATGATGTTTACAATGTCACACAAAACATCAGCTCACGTTTACGCAAAACAAAAGAAAATAGATTACTTTAATGAAATTTTTTAACAATTTTTAAACAACAATTTTTTATATAATTATTTTTTTATATAACTGAGTTTTAAAGTGAGGCGGCGACTACAAGCGCTCGGAAATCGCAACACGCTGCATTAATCCTCTAATTAAACAATGTTCTGGGTTGCACGGGCAACGCCGGGCTATGATGCTAGTATATATATATATATATATATATATATATATATATATATATTATTGAGAAAGCAGATGGAGTTGTTACCTGTTGCCTTCTCAGTGGATTTGAATTCAAAATAGTCTTCTCAGAGGAGAAGTGGTGGAGACTTACCTCGCCGAAGCAAAAGAAGGCGGTTTGTTTGCACGTGCGTTCGTAGACGTAATGGAACCGCGAGGCGAGCTCATGCGAGGCAGTTTTTCGAATGACACGGCGCATGCGTCATTGGTGAAAGTGAGGCTCTCGGAGAGTGGGAAATTACGAGACCAAAAAACACATAAAAAGAGCCTACTTCTGTTTCGGGTCACTTTTTGCTATTTACGACTCGAGAAGGCTACACCGGTGTTTGGGAGACAGCGTTTTGCTTACGGTGCGCAGGAAACGGAGTCCCTGGTGAAGCAGTGTTCCGGGTTCTACGAGTAGCAGCTGGCGGAGTGGTTATTAATTCGGCTACGAACTACACTCTGAGAAGACACAAATACTCACAAGCTATTTCGGCATCTATTACGATTTCCATTATGGACGGCAAAGTCTTTGATGTCCGGTTGATTCCTGAGTTCAGTGGCGCTGCAACTGATATGCCAATCGTCGAGTGGATCGAAAATGCAGAGTTGGTCTGCGAACTCTGTGCTATGGACAAAGTTGAGCGGATTCTTCCATTACGCCTCCGAGGCGGTGCTCTTGCCGTATACAGGCAGCTCAGCAAGGAACAGAAAGCGGATGCGGAGCAAATTAAACGGGCCCTCATGACCGCGTATGCGACAGATGCATTTGATGCATACGATCAATTTGTTACTCGGCAACTTCGCTCGGGAGAAACAGTGGACGAGTTTCTGGCCGAACTACATCGTTTAGCTCGGCTGGTTGAGGGATCGTTGCCCGAACGATGGATGATATGTGCGTTTGTTTCGGGGTTGCCACAATATGTTAGACAGCTTCTTCGTGCCTCGTCCAGAATGGAGACCATGACATTGGAGCAGCTTTTGACTCGAGCACGGGCTATCATGACCGACAACGGAAGCTGTAAGGAATCGGTCGCTGCATCCACTGGCAAAACACATTCGAATTCAGAGTTGCTCCCTGATAACTCGCGCAGTGAGACCTTTTTTTGCTACAAGTGTTCTGGACCCAACCACATGGCGAAGGATTGTATGCAGGGACGCCAAGTGAGGTCGGACGGTCGAGTGCGGAAGTCTCACCGTGAAACCCGATGCTTCAGATGCCATAAACTTGGACATACATCATCAAGATGCCAGGGAAACGCCCAAGGGGGGGGGGGGGGAGGGGGGGGGGGGGGGGACGTCAGCGCCAGTCTCCTCCCTGAGCAAGTGAGAATCAAGAAATTGCCCGCCGTAAAAGTGCTCGTGGATGGGCGAGAGTGCACAGCTCTGGTGGATTCCGGCTGCTCACAGACGCTGGTGAGCAAAGCTGTGTGTCGCCATTGGAGACAGAAGGAAGTAGGAGTACTGACGGCCGACGGGAAGACTTTGAAGTGCCGGGGGCACGGCAGAATAAAATTGGAAGTTGAACAGTCTCAGCCCGTGAACATTGAGGTCCTGGTCGTGGATGGACAATTGTTGGGTTTTGACCTGCTTATTGGCATCGACGCGATCAAACAGCTAGGAGGTGTTCGCCTGACGGAATCTGGTGAGGCATACTTTGGAAACCTGGATGGATGTACCGCCATTTCTATCGATGAGCCCGATTTCAGTGTGACATTCGATGAAAGGCAAAGAGCGTGGACTGCAACATGGAAATGGGCAAGTGGTCGCTCGCCCGGCGAGCTGACAAATAACGTGCAAGAGTACACTGTGCCAGACCATGCCCGGGATGCGTACGAGAAAGAACTCTTGCTATGGCAACGTAACGGATGGTTGCTGCCATATCCCGAGGAGGAACTTGGTCCACCCAAGGGTCTAATTCCTTTGATGGCAGTCGTGCAGGAACATAAGCAAAAGGTCCGGCCGGTACTCGACTACCGAGAATTGAACGGATTTGTAGAAGCATTCACTGCCGATGCCGAAGTGTGCGCACAAAAGCTCAGAGAATGGCGACAGCAAGGAGTTGATGTGTCGCTCTTGGATCTGCGACATGCCTATCTACAAATTCACATTGACAAGAAGCTGTGGCCATTCCAAACAGTTATTTTCAAGGGCAAGCGGTTCTGCCTTACACGATTGGGGTTTGGACTAAATGTGGCACCACTCATCATGAAATCTGTCGTCGACGCTATAATGTCCCAAGATCGTGTGATCAAAAGTGCCACGTCGGCTTACGTTGACGACATTTTTATCAATGAGAGCCTGATTTCTGCATCGCGCGTTCGACAGCACCTCTCAGATTACGGCCTAGTCTGTAAAGACCCAAAACGGCTACGAGACGGAACTAGGGTCCTCGGTCTGCAGGTGTGGGGAGAGAACGGTACTCTCCGATGGAAGCGGAGTGGACAGATCCCGGAAATTCCCGACGTGGTGACTCGTCGACGTGTGTTTTCCATTTGTGGGAAACTCGTGGGCCACTTCCCCGTGTGTGGCTGGCTAAGGGTGGCGACTGCATTCATCAAGCGCCGAGCAAGTGCGGTAACCAAGAGATGGGACGAGGAAATCAGAAATGCCAATCTGCTTCGTATGCTGGAAGAGACGATGACCAGAGTGTGTGAAATGGACCCTGTTGGAGGAGACTGGTGCATGAATGGCAACGAGATGAAGGTCTGGGTGGATGCAAGTTCTGTGGCCACAGGAGTGGCGTTAGAGGCGAATGGAAGCATCGTTGAGGATGCTTGTTGGTTGCGCCCGACCAATGATGCCAGGCATATCAATCTGGCTGAATTAGATGCAGCAGTCAAAGGCATCAACCTGGCCCTTCAATGGCAGGCTACAGTGTTGCATCTGGTCACCGATTCAGCATGCGTACATCGGTGGATATCCGACACCTTGACTGGGAAGGCACGTGTGAACACTAAGGCGGCTGGTGAAATGCTAGTGAGACGACGCTTAGGAACACTGCGGGCATTAATGGAAGAATATAAATTGACCATGGATGTCACGCTGGTGAAATCCTGTCAAAATCGCGCAGATTGCCTCACCAGAGTGCCACGCAAGTGGTTGAATCTACATAAGGAGGGAAAAGAGCCAGTCCCGGAGAGTTGCGCTGCAATGAGGTGCCGACTGAATAAAAGTCAGGTGGTTGACGTCCACCGAGAAAGTGGACATGCGGGCGTGAAACGAACCCTATACTTCGCCAGACTTATCGACCCACTAGTGTCGAAGGAAATCGTGCGATCGGTTATCAAAGCCTGTGAAGCCTGCCAGTCTATAGATCCGGCGCCAGTTCATTGGAAAAAGGGAAAATTGAGCGTGGAAAACAACTGGAGTAGAGTAGCAATGGACATAACCCATTACAATGGCGTGCATTTTTTAACGCTCATTGATTGCGGTCCCTCCAGGTTTGCAATTTGGCGGACATTGCGTCGACAAGATGCACATAGTGTCATTCACCAGTTGAAGATGATTTTCTTTGAACGGGGCCCACCAACCGAGATATTGACTGACAATGACCCTGCGTTCACTTGCAGACACTTTAAAGAGTTTGCAAACAGCTGGGGTGTGCAGTTAAGATTCCGATGCGCATATTCACCGGCTGGTAATGGAATTGTGGAGCGCAGCCACAGGAGCATTAAGACCATCGCAGCAAGGAAGGGTTGTTCCGCGTTGGAGGCCGTTTATTGGTATAATGTCACGCCAAAGGACGATGTCTCACCTTCCACGGCACCGGCTGACGTGCTGCATAATTACCACGTCAGAGTAAAAGGCATTGAAGCCAAACCCCCACCAGAACCACAGATTATCGGAGGGAGATATGAAGAAGGTGACGTTGTCTGGGTCAAAAATCCGCACGGCAAATGCACAACCAAGTTCAGGACCGGGCGGGTAACCGAAATTGTCAGCCCACTGACAGTGCGAATTGATGGGGTACCAAGCCATGTCAAAGACCTACGACCATTTTCAGGACCATATGCATCGTCGGGCGATGAAACCGACACAGAAGAGAGTGAGCGATTTATTTACTTGGGGTCAGGTCAACCAAGTGATGGCTCCGATGGTCCACTAACAGCGGATGCTGACGTGCATGACGAAACCTCAGGTGACAGCCCATCTGAGGACGAACCTTGTGTCGTACCCCTCCGAAGGAGCACCCGCCAGAAGAGACCCGCTCCCGAATGCACTTTTTGTGATGATGAGATCAGGGGGGAGTGTGGTGGAGACTTACCTCGCCGAAGCAAAAGAAGGCGGTTTGTTTGCACGTGCGTTCGTAGACGTAATGGAACCGCGAGGCGAGCTCATGCGAGGCAGTTTTTCGAATGACACGGCGCATGCGTCATTGGTGAAAGTGAGGCTCTCGGAGAGTGGGAAATTACGAGACCAAAAAACACATAAAAAGAGCCTACTTCTGTTTCGGGTCACTTTTTGCTATTTACGACTCGAGAAGGCTACACCGGTGTTTGGGAGACAGCGTTTTGCTTACGGTGCGCAGGAAACGGAGTCCCTGGTGAAGCAGTGTTCCGGGTTCTACGAGTAGCAGCTGGCGGAGTGGTTATTAATTCGGCTACGAACTACACTCTGAGAAGACACAAATACTCAGTTATCTGTCGGTTTCATTTGGCCGAAGATAAAACAGGTGATCTCAGCCTGAAATGGCCCGGAATTTAATGTGATTATCTTGAAACAAAATGAAATAATCTTCAGAGGTGGGGGACACAGGTTGGGCTAGACAGTAATTAACAACTTAGGCTTTCCCATTTATTGCGTATTATGCAAGCGATATGCGGATATGAAATATCATGACGATTGCTTGATGCCTTCATGTTAACAGATTTCGTACTCTAAAGTTGTACAGTGTATCTACCCCACCTACGTTTGTTGATACAGATATAAGACGCAATCTTAAAACCATTAGATTATTCATATATATATATATATATATACTAGCAGTTTAATCCGGTTTCAATCGGGTAGTTTAAGGAATAAGTATAAAAAAACATACGATGAATTTACATAGCAAATACTTACACAACGTCCAACCTCGTCACTTTTATAGATATAGACAACAATGTAGAATGTCTCTATTGGATTAGGGTGGGAGGGGGAGGGGCAACATACATAGATATAGATAATATAAAGTGGGGTGATCGATTTTATATAATAATCAATACATAAACTGATCCCTGACTTTGTGGGATGATAATATATTTTTTCTCCCCCTAATTTTGTCTTTCTGAAAAATTTTCAAGGTGCCGTTAGCGTTCTAAAATTTTGATCTGCATTTAAATTTTGATCTACATCTAATCGCAAATCCCGTCGAGCTAGATTGCAAAATGCAGACGCTAAGTCGAATCTATGAAACAAACAAATACTTACATAACGTTCACCCTCGTCACTTTTATATATATATATATATATATACAAATGAATAAGAAAATATTTACAACGTTCAAAACATTAATTTAAAACAGTGCTCAATATAAAAATAGAGTAATGAATATTTATTAATTATTGCTTTAGAACATGTACAACTACAAACAACTACAAACTTGTACCTTTTGTTTCGGCATTAAAAGAACAATGTCTTACCAGGTAGTTATTATCATTATTACAACTACCTGATGAGACATTGTTCTTTCAACGTCGAAACAAAATGTACAATTTTGTAGTAGTTTGTACATATTCCAAAGTATTATATATATATATATATATATATATATATATATATATATATATATATATATATATATATCACGCACGTTTGATAAACATCATGTTTTAAATAAGCTCTGACACTATACATGCCTGGAACGAGTTGTATGTTCGCTTTAAATAGATAAACAGGACAACAAAACCGGACACATTACCGACTATTAAAAAAATAGAGAGGAGACTTTCCGTATGGAATTTACGGGATTATAAGTTATCAGGAACACGTGAACTGTTGGTCTCAGTGTCAGAAGCTTTCGAGTCATACGGCTACATCATGTTGAAATACTGGTTCACCGAAGTTAATCAGCGTCGAGCCTGTTCAATACCTAGATGAGTTACCACTTGGGTATAATAGGTGCTGTACGTTTGGATGTTATGGTGACGTAATGGCTGATGACTACGAAGTGCTAATCGGAGAGCCGAGTTCCAATTCTAGGAGGAGCTACCCCTGCTAATATGAAAACGCTTGTGGTTCGTGCATGATGGGGATCCAGCACATTTTAGTCCCATTGTTCATGATGCACATGCTGACATCTACCATGAAAGTTGGATAGGTAGGAGGGGACCGGTTCCATGGTCTACACATTTCCCCGACAACAATACTTTGAACTTTTTATCTATAGTTTCACCTAAAACAATTGCTTTATGCAGCAGACACTAATAATACGTTTCATCAACGTGATATGGGGGCCAACGAAACCATTTCAAAACTATGTTGGAATTTTTGAAAGGTTCCACTAGTCATTGATTCAACAGACAAATGCGTGTGTAGAAGCAAGCAAAGACATTTTGAACATTTGTTATGAGTTGCTGTGTTGAGGTACAACGATGACCTTTTGGAAATATGTTTCTATGGACAATTCATCTTGTTTTGGTGCCAAGATCCGCCCACAATGTATTTTTGCTACACCCTGTATATAAGATCCGAAAACTGATACATACTGATGATGATTTTTTTTAATCATTTCGTCCCAAGACAGGACCGCCACTAGTTCGCCGGTGTGGGTGGGTACAGTAAGAGAAAAGACTGGGTACAGGAGGTATTGAAAGGATAAAAGATGAACGGGATTCAAGAATAGAGATGTTGATGTTGCATTTAAATTTTTTAGAGATTCTAGCTCTCAGGGAAATAAGTAAACGGAAGAAAGTTACACAGGTTAGAAGTGTGAGAAAAGAAACTGTTCGAGTAGAAATGGAACTTATATTTAACTATTTCAATCGTAAACGAGTGGAACCTAGACGCCGATCTAGCAGCACGCTTAAATTCACGTGGACGGGGCACAAAGATATTTTAGAAACATCTTTAATAATGATTCTTTTCTCTCATAATCTTTTACACTCAGTAACTCCTGGTGTCTTAGTGGCTTTGTTTCCTTGCCTGGAGTGATTTTTTCTTTTAATTTACTATCCGAATAAAATGCCGAAGTCGTTTATTGTTAAATACTTTTAGTTTATAAGTGCCTAAGATCTTCTTTTTTATGTTCCGTGTCCCTTCAGTGCGTAGACGATCATGGATTTTCACTTGCCCATATCCCTTAATATCCTTAATATTTTCCCTCTCAAACCCCGCTCCGCTATCCACCTGCTCAAGTAGGTCGCGCGCTGCTTTCCGCTGTCTCTCTTTCACTCTATCTGTCCTGTGAGTATTAGGTTCTCCCAGCCTTCCTTCCTCATTACATATCCTAGAAACCTCAGTTGTCTCTTCCTTATGCTAAGTATGTTTTCTTTTTGTTTGCATCCTCACCAAAACCTTGTCATTGCTCACATGTTCAGTCCATGGTATCCTCAGCATCCTTCTGTAAAACCATATTTCGGTTACTCCGAGTCTTTCCTTCATCTTTGAGGAGATCGTCCCGCATTTGCTGTCATATAGGAGGACAGATATCACATAACCTAGTAGTCTTTTCTTTGTTGCCAACGAAATCTTCCTGTCTCTTAATACTCTGCTTAGCTTTTGAAATGCGTCTTTCGATAAATAACAGTAATTCGAATGCTGCATGTTGTTGAAAAAGAAAAGATGAATGCAAACACAAAAAGAATCAAAATAAGAAAAAGGATTTTTCTTTATTTCTGAGATGAGGTAGTATTTACAGTATATACATTATTCGGACTATTGTCCTCATCTTTGTTGCCATTTGTATGATGTTTCGGCTGTTGTACGCTACGGCCTTCTTCAGGTGCTAGGAATTTTGAACAAAACCCTGTATTACAATCACTGGGGTATATCATCTCCATCCCTTGCATCGAGCCTCTCCTGGTATTCATGAATTATCTCCCTCTAACCTTGTAAGTTACTTGTTCACCACTGCTGTAGCCTGGTATTGAACTCACAACTCTTTGGGTCAAGTCACAGGAACTAACCAACGTCTATATCCACAGAGTCATGTGCCTTAAGGACGAAGATGAGGACAATAGTCAGAATAATGTGAATACTTTAAGAAAAAGGAATAAAATAAGAAAGAAAACAAAAACGGAACACGGATCTTTCATTTTATGAGTCAGCAAAAATTTCCTTTGGTTTAAATATCAAATGCTTAATACCTATTAATATCTTAAATTTTAATTAGATTCAAATAACTTTTCCTTTTATTACAGCGTTTGAAGTTTGAATTATTTTTACGGTATATCAAACTCTGTGAATTATTTAATGCCAAAAATGTGTGGGTTTAAGGTATTTTTTATGTTTGATATGCGCGTTATGGTGCAGTGGGAACGACAAGTCGAGGAGCCGAGTTCGAATTCCATTTGAATTCCTTTCATTCACTTACAAGCAAATACCCTTTAGGAAAGGTATTAATCTGTCTCTTCCCTCCAGTTATGGGTTAAATAATAGGACACATTTGATTCTATAGCCTTAGCTGGCAACCAGTCTACCGCAGAAAGCAATGGCAACCTACTGCAGAATAATCTTCTGCCCAATCAGTCATGTCTCTTTCGAGACATGTTCGCCCAAGCGTGTATCACGTATGGCCCACTTAACTAACTTACTGACTGACTATAGTGAGAAGGTTGATTTAGTCAGACTTTGATGAAAATTTTTTTTAATTTTTAATTTTTATTTTAGAAAACTGAAGATGTCTTCTAGTTTTGTATTCAAAAATATATTGCTGCTAATAATTTTTTTCCTTCAAAAAATGTATTATGGCAATAATTTTTTTTCCTTCAAAAATGTATTGTTGAAAATATTTTTCCTTCAAAAATGTATATTTTTCTATAAACGTCTATTTTTATGCTTTCATAATGTTTTGACCTTAGTTTGGGGAGGGGGTAACTATTTGCCCATAGCTGGGACCCTAACAGTTGCTACCATGCCGGGTAAGTGCTGTTTCCATGCTCCTCACAACCTCCTTGCTGCTGGATGCAGTTCACCGTCATACCCAGCACCTTTTATTGCAGCGTGTTTCACATCAACAAACATATATGTTGTGAGAACATTGGAAATAAAATCACTCCAAAAACAAACCGGATTTCAACTTATGATCAACAGACTGTGAAGGGCAATCGTTTCAAAATGAAATCGCAGGCGTATTTAAGAACGTATTTGAAAAAATATTCACAGACGAATTGATTTAGTAGTGTAACCCGGATATAAGCGAGTTGTCGGGACCAGATACGAGTTCTCTTATATCACCCCGGGCAAGGCGGTAACGCCACTGGTGTGCAGGGGGCTACGTAAGAGTGAAAAGATTGGAAAAGAGAAAGCCGGAAACCACAAACATGCAGCAAGTATACTAAGTAATTGAGACTGAGTGGATATCAAATTTAAAATAATTCTAGATCATTTCAACTTATTTTTTCATTCTTTTTTTTTTCTTTCCACTCCCTTTTAAAAATTCAAACATTGAAAATCCGGTGTCCTTTAAAAATAGTTTAATGTGTATAACTGATAATCATTATTGATGTCTGCTGCCTACTATCCAGGCCAGTAACTTCATAGTACTTAAAAACAACAAAAAAAATTTTCATATTTATATTTAAGAGAACTATTCCATATATGTGTGTTATTCTACTTAGCGCAATCAAAAATAGGACATTCGGCTCAATTACTTAAACATTGGCGTCACACAAAAAATACACAGGATGCTGTCGAAATACCACCAGGGGATCAAAAACGAAATTCTTCTACTGTAAGTAAAATTATGTACACTAATCGAATTGTATGTGTATATATATATATATATTCAAATATGTATTTTTTTTTTTTATAAGCGTTTCACCCCGAGCTAGGCATGTCACTGCCACTACTGTGCAGGGGGCTACGTAGAGTGGAGAAAGGCTGATTAAATATAGGAAATAACAGAGGGTGGGTGATAGGCGGGTGAGGATACCGAGAATGAGGGTTGGGTAGATGAGAGTGTTGTGAGAATAGTTGGGAGTTAGTGTGATAGGAGGTGTCTATTGACCCTACATTTAAACACCTGGAGATTGTAACTGTCGGGAAAGCAGACTTGTGGAAGGGAGTTCCACAGGCGGGAAGCGCGAGAAAAGAAGCTGTTGGATTAGAATTTACGGTTACATCTTATTTGTTTAACTGTAAAAGGGTGGGAACCTAGTTGCTAATCTAGCATCTCGTGTAAATTCGTGCTTAGGCGGCACCAGTGATCTAAGCTCATCGGAGCAGAAGCCATGAAAGTACTTGTAGAAGAGGCACAGGGAAGCTACATCACGCCGGTGTGAGAGCGGCTGCAGCCGGTCTGCCAAGTCAGTATCAACCACGTTACAGATCCTCCTTTGTATTTTGTCAAGAAGCCCAAGGAGAGCAGCAGGGGCACCCGACCAGATATGGCAGCAATAGTCAATACACGGGCGGATGGTAGATTTGTATATGTGCAGAATAGTTTCAGGTGGGAAAAATTTCCGGGCCCTGCACAGGGAGCCCAACTTTCATTGCAGCAGATGTATCGTTGAATAATTTGGACATATTAAGTCAATTTATTTTTATAATAATCCTTTCTAATTCTCTAATTATCTTCTTGATGTTAAGTTGAAATTAATCAAGGAGGACTCCGTAGTTTTTTGTTTAACCCAAGTACTTTCGATCGCCTCTGCGATCATCCTCACGGGTGAATTATATAGATAGACAAACGTATTGTTACTATGATCGCTGTGGTGGTGTTTTTTCAAAAACATAAACTAAGCACAATATATATATATATATATATATATATATATATATATATATATATATATATATATATTAAAATAACTTTAATCCAAACGGAAAACTAGGAAGGTAAATCCCAAAAACCTGATCCTAATTAATATTAACATTTTAATATTAAAAAATGATACAGGAGGAGAGCTCAATGTAATTAAAATTACAGAGCTAATATAAAATTTATTTTATATATATATATATATATATATATATATATATGTATATATATATATATATATATATATATATATATATAAACTTATTTATAAATGGAACTTTGTCTCTGTGTGTGTGTCTGTGTGTCCGTGTATCCGTTACCTATAGACTCCGAAACGGCTGAACCGATTTTCTTAAAAATTTACACAGTTGTATTATAAGCGTCTGCGAGTGTTCTTAACTAGGTTTTGTGTCGAGGTACTCCCGATAAATATCGAAAATCGATAATCGAAAAAATCGGGTTATAGAAGGATGGTCCGATTTTAATCAAATTTGATACACTCATAGTCAAAGACATAAGAAACGATATTCAGAAGTTTCAAGGTTGCAGTTCTGACAATAGTGCAGAAAATTGATTATATATATATATATATATATATATATATATATATATATAAGGCAAGATGTTTGTGTGTATGTCTGTTTATCTGTCTGTATGTCCTTTATACAAATCCACAATTTGTATCCGATTCTCACTAAACTTCACAAATATTCTTTAGGCTGAGTCTGAGCTCAGGACCATGGATTAGTTTTAAAGTCTTAATTACACCCGAGCAACGCCGGGCTATACTGCAATAAATTGCTTAAGGACAAAATAACTAAAACATACAAAAAGGCACCTAAAATAATAATAATAATTTTAAAAAAACGATGTCAATACAGAAGCTAAAGCAATCACTCAAAAATTAGACTTAGACAACTGAATAAGTTACATCGGCAGGGCGCAAGTCCTTATCGCATTAAAAGACCATTAATTTCAAAGCTAACCTAGTATGCAGACTCATAAACCCAACAAAACGTAATTTAAGTTGGTAAAATAAATAAAACAATACTAGAAAGAATTCATTCTGAGATAAGGAAGAAGTTTTGTGTAACTTAGTAGAAAAACACAACAGTAACAAGACTGGTTCAACAGAAAATAAAAAAATATAATTGCCAATTTGTACAATTAGACATAAAAGAATTCTACCCGTCTATAACAGAACCCATGCTAGATAAGGCATGCGAGATAAGGCCATCACCTTAGACCAGAAACAAATAAAAATAAACATTAACGGAATCGATATCATTAAACACTCCCGTAAATCACTACTATTCGGTATCTTCCGGCGTTATGTATTAACTCAAGGTTGCGTAATCGGCTAAATTCTGATCTAAAAGTTCTACATTATAAATATATATTCAGCACTTTTTAATATAACTGTGTACTGATCTAATTTATTTGTGACTAATTCTGGTTTATATATATATATATATATATATATATATATATATATATATATATAAAATTACTTGTTTCTGATGAAGGACCGAGGACGGTCTGAAATATAAAATATAATAAAAATAAACAAATACTGTTTAAAAAAAGTACATTTTTAAATTCAAAACTTTTTATTAATATTCTTTCCTATACATATTAAGACAGTATACGTGGAATGATCATCACTATATATATATATATATATATATATATATATATATACTTGTGACAAATTCTGGTTTATATATATATGTGCAACCTAAAAAAGAGCATGAAATAACATGACTAGTATGAAAATATATACCAAAAGCTATAATATAACAGAATTTAAATGCTATGGGACGGAGCAATGTAAACAATTTTTAGGGAAATATTTTTTTTTTTATCTTGCTTGTTTACGTCTTGTCGATTTAAGACGTAATAGTTTTATGGATGCGTTGTAGTGCAGTGGATATCGACTCAGAACGACAAATCGAGGTGTCGAGCTCGAATTCCAGTTGATATACCTTGCATTCACTTACGCAAAAATACCCTTGGAAAAGGTATTAATCCATCTCTTCCCTCCAGTTATGGGTTAAATAATAGAACAGATTGGTTTCTATAGCCTTGGCTAGCAACCAGTCTACCGTAGAAAGCCATGCCAACCTACTGCGGGATAATCTTCTGCCCAGTCAGTCATGTCTCTTTCGAGACATGATTGCCCAAAGCGTGTATTACGTATGGCACTTAACTGACTGAGTTTATATTTGACTAGGTACCTCTACTAACCGGTAGAAAATTAGCATACCATGATGAAAAAATTCTCCAAACATAAAACAATTTTTTATAGTCAAAATCTTTTTCTTATCATTAAGAAGAAAAACTAAAGGATTTTTTTTTATTATTAGATTATTTTCTTTGATATTTTTCAGAAAGTTCGGAAATTTTGTAAGAAATCTTTTTTTTTTCTTTTCTTTTTTTTTGCGTCAGCGTGGGCGCCATAAATTATAAATTATTATAGAAAAATGTGACGGAGAAAAACATTGATTTGGAATTCTTACAAAAAATGAAATAATTTTCGGATTTTAATGAAACTTTCAGGACTTTCAGTCACAAATAAATTATTTTAGAATTTTTTTTTTTTTTAGAAAATCTTGTTAAAAGTATTTTTCTAACATCTGTTACCACCCATTCATTTAATTTTATGAAATTTCGAGAAATGAAGTTTTGTAGAGCTACTATAGTTAAAAGCTGAATTCCTTGGAGAATTTAAATAACCAGAGATTATGTTAGAGACCAACGATCTGGTAACGTGGGCGTCATTCAGTTGGGCCTCAGTTCTAGATGGGAAGTCGGGTGTAGATACTCCAGGCGATATATATATAGTTTCCGCAGACAGAGGGATATATATATATCTATCCCTCCTGTCAAGGCTCATGGAGAGAGAGACAATAGCAAGGCAGCCTCGGCTCAGTTCATTCTTTTTACTATCAGTTATGAAAGCACTTGCCATGTGTTTGCTCTTTAACAGTGCCTTATTATTTTATTTATTTATTTTGCAATAATTACGCTATCGTGTAGTGAAGAAACTTCTGTATTATAATAAAGTTTATTTATTCATTACACTTTAAAAAAGAGGTTATATTTTATTAATAAAACGGAATACAAAAGTATCAAAACGTTTCAACTTTCAGGCGCTTTTCAACCGACTCTTCTTCAGAAAAATATAAAACTAAGCAGCTAATAAGAAAAATTGTTATTACCGACTGAAGTTAAAACGAAAACTAACTAAGTGATAGGGGAGTAATAAAAATTTGTAGTTAGGTAATGGCTTCTCCGAAAAGGGCCAATTTATGTTTTAATTCTCATTGCGCGCACAGGGTAGATGTTTGCATGTTAACAGACTCCAATACATCCAAGTAGAGTCTGCTATGTGCCCTGTGCAATACAGAGAAAAACTCAGGAGAATAACTTCTACTGCAAGCAACAGAACGTAATAAATGCTCGCCAATAGCGGAGGCATAAATCTGCGAACTTTCTAACCTTTAACCTCTGGATAGTTTTGCATAGTCGATCTCGCATCGACACTTATCTATCTAAACTTATTTAGAAATGGAACTTTGTGTGTGTGTGTGTGTGTGTGTGTGTGTGTGTGTGTGTGTGTGTGTGTGTGTGTGTGTGTGTTACCTATAGACTCCGAAACTGCTGAACCAATTTTCTTGAAAATTTACACAGTTGTACTATAAGCGTCTGTGAGTGTTCTTAGCTAGGTTTTGTGTCGAGGACCCCCGATAAATATCGAAAATTGATAATCGAAAAAAATCGGGTTATAGAAGGAGTGGTCAAATTTGATACACTCATAGACAAATACATAGGAAACGACATTCAGAAGTTTCAAGGTTGCAGTTCTTACAATAGTGCAGAAAATCGATAATATATATATATATATATATATAAAAGGCAAGATGTTTGTGTGTGTATCTATTTATCTGCTTGCATGTCTTTATTTTTTCAGCCCTTTTTATTTTAGTTTTTGTTTCGGGTTTGGCTCTAAGTAGGTATAATTGTAATTCTTAGTCTCGGCCATGATACCATTACTCAGAGGACTTATTTAGCCTTCAAAATTCAGTTTACGACGAACAAAACTTACTTTATATGGATACCAGGAAATCAAAATTTAACTTACATCCATTCATTTTTTTTCAGTCAACGGTTTCGCTTTAACTGGAAACAACTATTGCTTTTTAGTCTTTCGTGCCAACGTCCAAAGAGTCTGAGCTCCAGGACCATGGATTAGTTTTGAAGCTTTCATTACACCCGAGCAACGCCGGGCTATACTGCTAGTTGATATATAACTAAATTGTTTGAGTGGCACGCAAAACATCCTTACAGCATGGAGGGAAAATCCTCCTAGCAAAAAAAAAAAAATGCTCCGAATCATAACGGCACTAAAATACCATTTAAAGGAAATAGAAATTTTATCGGCTTATGTCTGACCAACGGGACCAACGGGACCAACGGGACCAATCCTCGATAGTCTGACATACGCAGGACATTTAGATGGCCCATACATCTTAGCCACATTGAACTTAAATTTTCGGGTAGATGTAATAATCATTCATCAAAAAAGATTATTTAATTTTTATTTTAGCTCAGCATCAATTTTGCACTTAGAACATAACACCCGATCCCTATGGGCCTGTCAGTTAAGTGCCATACATGATACACACTTCGGTAATCATGTCTCGAAATAGACATGAGTGACTGGGCAGAAGATTATCTCGCAGTAGGTTGCCATTGCTTTCTGTGATAGACTGGTTGCCAGCCAAGGCTATAGAACTCAATATGTCCTATTATTTAACCCATAACTGGAGGGAAAAGACGGATTAATACATTTCCCAAGAGTATTTGTACGTAAGTGAATGCAAGGAATTCAATTGGAATTCGAACTCGACTCCCCGAATTGTCGTTCCGAGTCGATATCCATTGCACCACAACACACATCCTTCCGATGGGTAAGACTGCTAATAAGATCAATTTTCCTGGTTCTGGGAGCAAAAGAGTTCCAAGTTAATCAAAGCTAATCAAAAGAGCCCCAAGTTAATCAAAGCTAATCAAAAGAGCCCCAAGTTAATCAAAGCTAATCAAAAGAGCCCCAAGTTAATCAAAGCTAATCAAAAGAGCCCAAAGTTAATCAAAGCTAATCAAAAGAGCCCCAGGTTAATCAAAGCTAATCAAAAGAGCCCCAGGTTAATCAAAGCTAATCAAAAGAGCCCCAGGTTAATCAAAGCTAATCAAAAGAGCCCCAAGTTAATCAAAGCTAATCAAAAGAGCCCCAGGTTAATCAAAGCTAATCAAAAGAGCCCCAAGTTAATCAAAGCTAATCAAAAGAGCCCCAAGTTAATCAAAGCTAATCAAAAGAGCCCCAGGTTAATCAAAGCTAATCAAAAGAGCCCCAGGTTAATCAAAGCTAATCAAAAGAGCCCCAAGTTAATCAAAGCTAATCAAAAGAGCCCCAAGTTAATCAAAGCTAATCAAAAGAGCCCCAAGTTAATCAAAGCTAATCAAAAGAGCCCCAGGTTAATCAAAGCTAAAAGAAAGTGGATTTACGATAAACACTAGTAAGAAATCACGAAACTGTTCTTTCTACTGGTTCATCCAGAAAAGGTAACCAATTGTTCTCTTCGACCTCCATAGTATATTTTAACGCAGGATGGAGATTATTCAAATATAAAAAAAAGTCTTCCACCTTACTACTATTAAGAAATCAACATAGCGTAAGTAGCAATAAGGCTTCTTAATCTTATCAAAAAGCTGTTTTTCATGAAAGCCAACAAAAATAGCCAATAGCTACTCCATATGTTTGTTGATTTTTTTTTTATCATATCACCCCAAGCAAGGCGGTGACCCCAGTGATGCGCATGGGGCTACTTAAGAGTAAAATCATTGGAAAAGAGAAAGCCGGGAACCACATCCTAATCAGGAAACAAGGGATGATCCTCTTCACCTGTTCAAAAGACGTGGGTGGAGTGTGAACCGGGCGATAGTTAAGTCTATCTACTCCAAGTGAGAACAAAAAAAAATAAGAGAAAAAAAAATGTGAAAAAAGATTGGAAAAAAAAAAGAAAGCCGGGAACCACATCCTAAACAGGAAACAAAGGATGAGCCTCTTCACCTGTTCAAAAGACATTGGTGGAGTGTGAACCGGGCGATAGTTAAGTCTACCCAATTATCGGAACTGAAGGAGGCGGACTTAACCAACATCTCCATTAACTCGACAAAGACACTCCCAGCGGGGCCACGATAAAAAAAAATAAACTCAGCACAAATATCAATTATTTATCAATTGGGACATTTGTGATCAGACTTGATATATCAAACGGCATAAAATACTCAATGTCAGAGTTAGGTTTCAATTTAAGCATACACAAAAGACAAGAAATCATGGAGAGCCATGATCGTTTACGTCCTGAGTGGATAATACACATGAAGAAAAACCATCAGATAACCACTGTCCGAGAATTGGCTTCTGTTTACAATCGATGAAAAATGGCGGAAATTTTTAAATTTTTAAAAGCTTTTAAAAATTTAAAACATTTTTGATTCCGATCAATATAATTTCGATTTAAAATACACCAGGGTATTTTGCTTACTGAAATTAGTAAATTTAATCCGTTGGCTTTCAATTAAAGCTAATTTTAAAGCTTGAAGATAACTTATTTATTTTTAAAATTTAAATTTAAATTTAAGTGTAGAAAAAATGAGTGGAGGTACCTAGATAACCAGTGAGGAACGCTGGCCAGAAGAAAAGTTACTTTTTTTATGTCATCAACACGTGTGTCTGTCTCTGTGTGTGAGCTCACATATTCTTATTGCTTTATGAAAATAATATTACTCAGCGCCGGAAATTAAATGTTATGCCCAATTCTTATACAAAATAAAATAGAATAAAATCAAATAGAATCATTTGTCTATTTCACCAATCCAAAAATATTGTTCAATGATATTACTGAATTATAAAGAATTCATTGCAACTGATTACCACTACAGCAAACTTGGACGTTAATGGCCGCCAAAAAACGGAATGTCAAAAAGACGAGTTTTCCGTTGATACCGCTTTTGCTGTAACTATCTTCACTCCTCGTATTAAAAAGCGATTATTATAATTGCAATAGAACTACAACATATGATGAAAGTGAATTTATACATTTTTGTTCTTGAGAATTTACAACAAAAATATTAAGCACTATTTATTTATCTAAACTTATTTATAAATGGAAGTTTGTGTGTGTGTGTGTGTGTGCATGTGTCTGTGTGTGTATGTGTCTGTGTGTATGTGTGTGTCCGTTACCTATAGACTCCGAAACGGCTGAACCGATTTTCTTGAAAATTTACACAGTTATACTATAAGCGTCTGCGAGTGTTCTTAACTAGGTTTTGTGCCAAGGTACCCCCGTTAAATATCGAAAATCGATAATCGAAAAAATCCGGTTATAGAAGGAGTAGTCTGATTTTAATAAAATTTGATACACTCATAGACAAAGACATGAGAAATGATATTCAGAAGTTTCAAGGTTGCAGTTCTTACAATGGTGCAGAAAATCGATAATATATATATATATATATATATATATATATATATATATATATATATAAGATGTTTGTCTGTGTGTCTGTTTATCTGTCTGTATGTCCTTTATACAAATCCACAATTTTTATCCTATTCTCACCAAACTTCACACAAATATTCTTTAGGCTGAGTCTGAGCTCCAGGACCATGGGTTAGTTTTAAAGCTTTGATTACACCCGAGCAAACGCCGGGCTATACTGCTAGTTACATTATATTTTTACAAGAATAATTTTATAATTTCTACAATCTAAAAACTAATACAATTAATGCAATTAAATATTTATCATTTACCAATTTATAAAGAAATAAATATAAAAATAATTTTTATACATAAATTTATAAACAAATACTAAATTATTAAAATATACGAACCAGCTATAAGAAAATCTTTATTAATTACAATTTTATAAAGTCTGAAACAATTGTCAGTTAAGCGATGTTTCTAATAAATAATATGATAGTGTAAATAAACATATATATTGCAGGATTATCATTTTTATACGAAAAAAGTTTTATATATCATCGTCGCTCAGATATTATTGTACAAGATAAAGTCACCAAGAACTGTCGTAGTATAGATGTTGACATAGATGTTGACATAGATGTTGACATAGCAAATGACACAAATATAATAAATAAGGTGATTGAGAAAATTACGGACTGTTTTGAGATGTCATGATTGTTTAGAATGCAAGAAGAGAATGTCAAGGTAATTCCAGTGGTGATTAGAACACTGGGATGAATCGTATTAAAACTGTGTGACTTCTTTGACTACTTCGTTGCTTGTCGGTTTCTGAATCAGTTCGGTATATTCCCTGAAGACTGAAACATTGTAGTTCGCTGTTGATAAGTAGTTGTCGGCACCCGCTCGCATCCGAACATCAGAGTCGTCATCCTCTCTCATCCTCTCTCTCTCTCTCTCTCTCTCTCTCTCTCTCTCTCTTCTCTATTCATTCTCTCTCTTCTGGTGGGCGTGGATGAAATGTTTGGAAATCAAAGAGATTCTGACAAGGCCATTCGCGTGAATTTGATTTTATTGGACAACTCTGTGAAGTTAACATACTTGGCTAGAAGGATCTTCCGCTTGACTCAGTGGGGATTGAGACAGACGAGATCTAGCAAACATGGTTGCACCGGCATTGGGATTCTCGCTCCGTCAAGGTCCACCTTGGTTACACCAGCCCGATTTGCGCTACCTTCTTCCGCCTTTTTTACTCTTTAGATCGTGTAGATATTTATACATTCCACTGTTGGTGTCTTCGGGGGTTGGTCGCCTTCAGGTTTTTCTTTTGCCTTACCACCATGGCTAGCCCTAAGCAGGATTAGAGGAGGTCTTTTTGTATGTTTAAAGACTGAGGTAGCCAAGGCGACTTAGAAGCTCGATCTTGATTCTGGCATCAGAGACCGTCTCTAGGGTCTGTGTTAACAAACTCTGAAACTATTTCTAACTGGGTTCTACCTGCAAGTCTGTACGACGATATTTATTAAAAAATATTTTTATTAAAACCTATCCCCATATCCGATATATTTGGCCGGGATACATATACCTGGTGTCCCCTTAGCAGACTGGGTGTCATGATGAGTATATTGGTTTTTGTATATTTGCACTTCAGCGTTACTTTGTTGAGACGGTCTCTTTGAATAATAATAATAGAATGAGCAAGTGAGTCTCATATGGGATACGATCAGCATGACTAAGAAGCAGTTAAAGAACAACCGCTATGACATCGCACTTTTGCACTAGAGGAGCCATAAACTGATAGACGTTGCAGTACTTTCGAATAAGAACATCGCGAAGACAAAGAGGGCGAAGATACCAAGACCGAGTAGCGCAGATCGAAGAAACGTGTCAACTTCCAGTTCTAGTTACACCTTTTAAGGTTGGCGAACTCTAGATTATTTCCAGAAATCTTTATGTATCGCAGGGCGCTTTGGGAATACTGGCTTTACTGGGCTATGGGCAAATAGTCAACCCCAAACTGGGGTCAAAACACAAAAAAAAAGTATAGAAATTGACTTTTATAGAAATATATGCATAAAAATAGACTTTTATAGAAAATATACTACCAACACGGATGTGCGTCGTGGTGCAGTGGATATCGACTCGGAACGACAAATCGGGGAGCCGAGTTCAAATTCCAGTTGAATTCATTGCATTCACTTACGCGCAAATACCCTTCGGAAAGGTATTAATCCGTCTATTCCTTCCAGTTATGGGTTAAATAACAGGACTGATTGGGTTCTATAGCCTTGGCAGGCAACCAGTCTACCGCAGAAAGCAATGGCAACCTACTGCGGGATAATCTTCTGCCCAGTCAGTCATGTCTCTTTCGAGACATGATCGCCCAAGCGTGTATCACGTATGGCACTTAACTGACTCACTACCAACACATCTTTGAAGGAAAATAATTATTGCCATAACACATTTTTGGAGGAAAAGAAAATTATAAAAAAATATATAAAAAATTCATCAAAATCTGACTGTATCCACCTTCTCACTATAACCAAACATTAAAAAAAATACCTTAAAAACTCACCTTTTTGGCATTAAATAACCGACAGAGTTTCATATGTCGTTAAACAAATTCAAACTAAAACTGAAAAACAGAAACTTTCAAGATGAAGCCGACTACTATCATGTTATTCTCGTTTTTAGTTGCATGTCATTAACACTAGCTGCGTTTAATTCATTTTGGCGAATTAGTTAACAGTACAACCGTTCTTTCTCAAGAAAATCCATCTTTGTACAAAGAATTGTCATTTCTTTTTAGACTAGCAGTATAACCCGGCGTTGCTCGGGTGTAATGAAAGCTTTAAAACTAATCCATGGTCCTGGAGCTCACGAAAGACTAAAAAGCAATAGTTGTTTCCAGTTTAAGCAAAACCGTTGACTGAAAGAAAAACGAATGGAAGTAAGTCAAATTTTGATTTCCTGGTATCGATATCAAATAAGTTTTTTCGTCGTAAACTGAATTTTGAAGGCTAAATAAGTCCTCTGAGTAAATGGTATCATGGATGAGACTAAGAACTACAATTATACCTACTTAGAGTCAAACCTGAAGCAAAAACTAAAATAAAAGGGCTGAAAAAATACAGACATACAGGCAGATAAACAGACACACACACAAACATCTTGCCTTTTATATATATATATATATATATATATATATATATATATATATATATTATCGATTTTCTTCACTATTGTAAGAACTGCAACCTTGAAACTTCTGAATATCATTTCTTATGTATTTGTTTAAGAGTGTATCAAATTTGATTAAAATCGGACCACTCCTTCTATAACCCAATTTTTTCGATTATCGATTTTCGATATTTATCGGGGGTACCTAGACACAAAACCTAGCTAAGAACACTTGCAGACGCTTATAGTACAACTGTGTAAATTTTCAAGAAAATCGGTTCAGCCGTTTCGGAGTCTATAAGTAATGGACACAGACACACATACAGACACATACACACAGACACACACACAGAGACAAATTTCCATTTATAAATAAGTTTAGATTAGTTTGTAGTTTTATAGTTGTATTCAATTTTTAAATATAGCTTGACGAGGACAGACATACTGTCGAAATATTGTTGAACATTTTTAAATAGTTTTTTTCCTCACTTTTTAAATCGTGCTCGCTCTCAGTTTTGAAAAATATTGGAAGAGTTGCTTCAATCATTTTTAATGATAAATAGAAATCGCAGTCAAAAACCGCAAACCTGTGCTTAAGCAATACTGACATCAATTCAGCGATTAACAAGAAATTACTATTAAAATGAGAAAGAATAAATGCAATGAACTTGCCCGCTTAAAGAGAAAAATACAAAAAATGAATTCAACCGCTCTCAAAATTAAATGCACTCTTAAAATAAAACAAAGGTGGTAATTCAGTATTTAAAAGGGTTTAGGGGAGTAATTTCAGTATTTGGCATATGAAACGTAAAAATGTAAATTTTATTAATAAAGCTGAAAAGATAACCCAGAATATTTATCTCGTAACGGATCTAATCAGTTCGTGCCAGGCATGAAGACAATCATCCCTGAAATTTTCATCCGACTTCCGTCCAACGGGTTTTGATATAGCTTGTCCACGGACAGACAGAAAAACAAACAGACCAACGCGACAGAATACAATCCGGAAAAGCATATACTGAAAGAAAAATTGTGCGTATTCAGAATGACAAGTATTTACATGACAAATTGCTTTATAACATTGTTATCTGATCTCTCCTCTACCATATTATTCAATCTAGCCCCCTCTAGCTTCAATCGCAGTCTCCTTCACCAGGCCGAAACCTTCTACAGGCGTTGGTCACCTGCTCTCTGGACAAGCTGGCCACGACCTCCGTGATGGCAGTCCTCAGGGAGTCGACAGTATTGTGTGTGCGTTTGTTGGTCTGTCTCTCAAGTAAGAGTCGCAAGGATTCAGGTCTGGGCTACTAGGGGGCCAGAACTCCTTAGACCAGAACATGTCCAGAGTCTCGTCACACCAAGTCTAGACCAAGTTGAACGCATGAGCAGGAGCTCCGTCCTGTTGGAAGAGCCATGGCTTCCCTGCAGCTATCCGAACAATCCATGGCTTCACAACATTTTTCATGACATCTAGGTAGACCTCCTTCGTCATCGATAAGGACCTGAAGCTGCTCCAGGAAGTCCTTGTTCCTCTTGCGAACCACGGATCGGTCCTGTGTTTTCCTCTGAGGGGCTCACCTCCAGCCTCATCAGACTCTTTGAAGGTCTTGGCAATGTCGTACACAGTCGATTTTGGAAAATGAAAAACCTCAACAATCTCTTTGGGCGTACGGCCTCAACATAGGGCCACAATAATTGCAGTACGCTGCTCGAGTTCACTGAATATTTTGCTTAATTTGTTCTTAATTCAACAGATTCTTGTCACACAAATCTGAAACAAGAAAAAATGATATATTTAATATGGTTGTCATTTTATGCCATATTAAAATTAGTCCGGATTAAAGCGCACACTCCTTTACACTAACTTCGTCTTTAGGGTAGAGGTAATATTGAAAATAATAATAATAATATAAATATATCTTGATATAGCAAAATATTTAAATATACAAAATATTTTTTATCATTATTATTGATACTGCGACAGTGTTTCCAATTTTTCTGTATTACTCTGACATTATGAACGAAACAATTCGTTAGGTGGCACGAAAAGTGAGTGTTTCGTGTTCACGTTTTGTATGGGTTATTTGTTTTATCACTACGCATTGAGTATCTCGTGGGCGTTGTCCTAAAACAAAATAAATACATACTGTAAACAAATAGTTGACGGCCAGTAATCTTGAATTCCAGCTGGCATACAAAATCATTAATATTGCATCTGTGTGTAGAGGTGCTATGAAATCGAAGCCAATAGCGAAGAGTCAGTCAGTTAGTTAAGTGTCATACGCGAAACAGGCTTGGGCGATCATGTCGCTTTCGAGACATGATCGCGCAAGCGACATGACTGACTGGGTAGAAGATTATCCCGCAGTAGGTTGCTGTTGCTTTCTGCGATAGATTAGTTGCCAACCAATCTGTCCTGCTATTTAACCCATAACTGGAGGGAAGAGATAGATTAATATCTTTCCCAAGGGTATTTGTGCGTAAGTGAATGCAATGGTTTCAGCTGGAATTCGGACTCGGCTCCCCCATTTTTCGTTCTGAACCGATATCCACTGCACCACAACGCACATCTGTTACTAGATTATATGACGAATAAATATATTTATTTCCCTTTCTAGAAGTATGATATATAACTTATATATCAGATTAATAGTGAATAGACTATAAACTCTATCAGTCGAATTATAAATACAATTATATCAGTCTAACATATCCAGATCAAGATATGCCGTGACTCATTAGAGTACCACATGTACTGCGGCCGCAGAGGTGGTATTTTGGGGGGCACGACAACCTGACGGACCCAGCCCTCTCCAGGCTGGTTTGAATTCAGAGTTTTCCGTCTCTTAAACCTCTTGCCACCCAAGGCTACAGAACCCAGTCTGTTTTGCTATTTGCCCAAAATGTCGAATAAGTGCAAAAATGCACGTGTCGCTGCGTATGGAAACGTAGATGTGGATCTAGAGTTTTGTTGACTTGCGGGGTCAAGAAGGGTCGGCGCCCTCCACGCAAATGCTCCGGCAATCGCAGCTGTAGTAACGCCTGCTGGCACGGAGAGTCAGTGAGTTTGAAGTTGAATTTTTAGTAGTCATTGGGAGTTGGATATTGACGGTTACAGAGAGTATTTGAAGAGAAGGTAATGGCGTAAGGTCGTGCTTAACCCGACCGGCTTCACTTGATACGTGTGTACTGACAACACAGACAACAAAACCTACTCTGCAAGTCACCGCCTTGTTAAAAAGACCAGAATAAAATATAATGGTATATTTTATACACAAGTGTTGATGCCAGTTATTTTGAAGTGGAAGAGCAAGTCACGTTGGGTCCAGTATATTTCGATCTCTCTTATGTGAAGAAGATAATCGACATTAAGTTCGGAGAGAGGCCAGCTGAATGAGCTACAAAGTTTTAATAATTGTCGTCGTCACAGTCATCGTTGTCCTAGAATTGTTTTCGCAACAGATTTAATAGCCGACGAGAAGGGTATACAACGTCAACCTCTTACTACACTTTGGCAAAGTGTTCGAAATGGTTCATTATCTCACACCCACTCTCTGACAAGCAGTATGGCTTCCGCTTCGCTAGATCTAACGCTGATGCGTTAACGGCCATCACTGAATATATATGCCATGCTCTTTATAAGAACGTTAGAGCTGGAGCTATTGCTCTGGATGTCGCAAAAGCGTTTGACAGGGTTCGGTAGTCTGGCCTTCTGTGCAAGCTACAGGACTATGGTATTTCTGGACGATTGTTTGATTAAATCCAGTGATTCCTATCAAATCATGAAACGAAAGTTGTCTTAAACGGGCATGCTTTCAGATCCTTTCGTACGAAGTTCTATTCTAGATCCTACGCTTTTCTTGATCTTCATCAATCATCTTCCTGGTGTAATCAGTTCACAAGTAAGCATCTATGCAGATGACACCACCATTTACTCCCATCTCAATAGTTAAGTTTCGACAAGAAATCTGCCAAGGCTGACGAAGTAAATCTCGCTTCTGCTCTTGGAAAGGATCTCCAATCTGTGATGGATTAGAATAAGTGGCTCATAAATTTTAATACTTTCAAAACGAAGCTGCTTTTCTTTAATCCCCATGGAGAAACCTCCCTACCTTCTATCTTTATAGCCGGTACTAGCCTTCCACAAATCAATACACTGGGCCTTCTTGGCCTCACTCTTAGAAACGACCTCAAGTGGAACGACTACATTGAAATCAATAGCTACAATAATACCGCTAAAAATGTTGAGTCACTATGTAAAGGTTAAAAGGTTTTTTTTTTCGCCAGAATCCTTCTTCTTCTTCTTCTTCTTCTTCTTCTTCTTCTTCTTCTTCTTCTTCTTCTTCTTCTTCTTCTTCTATGTGCCTTGTTCTTTCAGGACGTAGACGATCGTGGCCTTTTACGTCTCCCTATCCCTGGTCTCTCTTAGCATGCTTTCTCCTGTTACACCACGCAAACCCCGTCCTGCCATCCACCCGCTCAAGCCAGTCAAGAAAGTTAGACGCTGTTTTCTCCTGTCTCTCCTTTCCATTATATGGCAGGGTTAGTATCAGATTCCCCAAGCTCTCCTTCCTCATTTGCATGTCCCAGAAACTTTAGCTGTCTCTTCCTGATGCTCAGTATTAATTTCCTCTTCGTTTCCACATTTTCCAACGCCTCAGCATTACTCACATCTACCAATCGTCCTTGCATTGAATACTGCTGCCATATCTTGTTGAGTGCTTCTCCTATTTATCTCGTTTTTCTCAACAAAATCCAACGGAGGATCTGCAATGTAATCGATTCCAATATAGCTGCTCGACTTCAGTCATTTTCTCACTGACGGGATGTGGCTTCCCTCTGTCTTTTCTACAAATATTATCACGGCTTCTGCTCCGATGAGCTTATTTCACTCTTTCCCCGATCACATGAATTTACTCTTGCTACCAGGTCAGCCATTAATTCCCACTTTCTACCGTCAAAACAATGAAATGTAACCGCCACTTTTATTGTTTTCTTCTCTCAAGCTTCCCGCCACTTACTTGCTTCTTGCGATAACTACAATCTCCAAAAGTTTAACGTGAGAAAAAGTTTAACGCAAGGAAAAACGATAAAAGAATAGGAATTAAGGAAAAACAAAATAAAAGGTCCGACACAGTGAACAGACTTTCATAGTAGCCGATCGAGCAATGGATTCAATATATATATATATATATATATATATATATATATATATATATATATATATTGAATAATATAAAAAATAATATATATATATAAAAAATAATATATAAAAAAATTTTGTACATGTTCTAACAATATAATTTAGAATAAATATTCACAGCTCTATATATTATATATCGAGCACTGTTTTAAGTTAATGTTTTGGACGTTGTAAAAAAAATTTTTTTCGTTCCCTATTCACGAGGATATATATATATATATATACACACACACACACACACACACACACACATATATATATATATATATCTTGCACCTTTATAAATCTGCCATTCGTCCTTGCATTGAATACTGCTGACATGTCTTGTTGAGTGCTTCTGCTATTTACCTCGGTTTTCTCGACAAAAACCAAAGCAGGATCTGCAATATAATCCATTCCAATATAGCAGGTCGGCTTCAGGCACTTTTTCGCCGACGCGGTGTGACTTCCCCCTGTAAATATGATCAAGGCTTCTTCTCCGACGAGTTCCTATCCCTGGTGCCTTGATCTCATGAATTTATTAGGAGGGCAAGTAGGTCTCACCCTTTTATTGTCAAAATAGTCAAACGTAATTTCCACTTCCACTCTATCAGCTTCTTCTCTCACATTTCCACCTTTGGAACTCGCTTTCATATACTTGCTTCCCTGATAGCTGCAATCTCCAAATATCTAAGTGCAACGCTAATTGCTATCTTCCGTCTTTTTGATTCCCACATGTATTTTACTCTTTCTTTGACATCCCCGGTAACTCGATTCTTTTATTTTCATTTTGGCTTCTTTGGCACCAGTAGAGGTACTGCCTTGCTTGGGATGAAATGGTTATAAAAAATATCATTCTCTTTTTCTTTTATGTGCCATCTCCTTTCAGGACGTGGGTGTTTAAGACTCTCCATAACCTTCTATCACTTATTGCTCTTAATAAGGTTTGTCTTTTCGTTATTGTTTGTAATTCTTGTTCTGTCATCCATTTACATAAGCTTGGTAGGGTAGGTTATTCGCTGTTAACCATTATCTTTCTTGTCTTGTCCCGTGAGTTTCATATCCTCCGAGAACACTTTTCTCATTATGTGCCCTATAAGTTTCAACTGTCGCTTTCTGATTCTAGATATAATCGGTCATTTTCCTTAAAACTTCCTGGTTGTTCGTTACTCACATGTTCATTTACAACATGGATTTCGAATATTGATTTTTCTAGTCAGGAAAACACATATTAATTGAAAAAATGGCGCTACAGAATGCTTCGATATTAAATACTTCGCTTTTGGTCTTGTACTATCACAATCATGGCTTGTACTGTCGTAATCATGGCTTGTACTGTCGTAATCACGTGCCAGGATGTGCGTTGTGGTCCAGTGGATATCGACTCGGAACGAGAAATCGGAGAGCCGAGTTCGAATTCCAGTTGAATTCGTTGCAATCATATACGCCCAAATACCCTTGGGAAAGGTATTAATCCGTCTCTTCCCTCTAGTTATGGGTTAAATAATAGAACAGATTGGGTTCTCTAGGCTTGGCTGGCAACCAATCTACCGCAGAAAGCAATGGCAAACTACTGCGGGATAATCTTCTGCCCAGTCAGTCATGTCTTTTTCGAGACATGATCGCCCAAGCGTGTATCATGTATGGCACTTAACTGACTGTCGTAATCTAGAGCTGGCTAATACTAATGAAAAAAAAACAGAGAACATAGAATCGTTTCTATGATGATACGACTAATGATTGCGTAAAAGTTATGGATTTGATCGTTAATCTTGGTATGAGTTTCTTTGTTTGCAGCTACAGATCGATCCAGGCCCGTCAAACAAAAACTGGAAAAAACATCGATCGTACACTGGGCCTGGAGCAATATAGGAAATGGATTGTACATAAGACTGATTGCTTTCTTATGAACAAGTGTGCACGTTTCTGGATTAAATGAATACAAGTAGTGTCCAAAAGTTTGAAACGTTTTATATAATTGGAGTAGATAGACTAAACTATCGCCCGGTTCACACTCCACTCACGTCTACTGAACAAGTGATGAGGCTTATCCCTTGTTCCCTGTTTAGGATGTGGTTTCCGGCTTTCTCTTTTCCAATCTTTTCACTCCTTTTTCTTTTTATTTTTTCAATTGGAGTAGATAGACTAAACTATCGCCCGGTTCATACTTCACCCACGTCTACTGAACAGGTGATGAGGCTTATCCCTTGTTCCCTGTTTAGGATGTGGTTTCCGGCTTTCTCTTTTCCAATCTTTTCACTCCTTTTTCTTTTTATTCTTTCAATTGGAGTAGATAGACTAAACTATCGCCCGGTTCTTACTTCACCCACGTCTACTGAACAGGTGATGAGGCTTATCCCTTGTTCCCTGTTTAGGATGTGGTTTCCGGCTTTCTCTTTTCCAATCTTTTCACTCCTTTTTCTTTTTCTTTTTTTCAATTGGAGTAGATAGACTAAACTATCGCCCGGTTCACACTCCACCCACGTCTACTGAACAAGTGATGAGGCTTATCCCTTGTTCCCTGTTTAGGATGTGGTTTCCGGCTTTCTCTTTTCCAATCTTTTCACTCCTTTTTCTTTTTATTTTTTCAATTGGAGTAGATAGACTAAACTATCGCCCGGTTCATACTTCACCCACGTCTACTGAACAGGTGATGAGGCTTATCCCTTGTTCCCTGTTTAGGATGTGGTTTCCGGCTTTCTCTTTTCCAATCTTTTCACTCCTTTTTCTTTTTATTCTTTCAATTGGAGTAGATAGACTAAACTATCGCCCGGTTCTTACTTCACCCACGTCTACTGAACAGGTGATGAGGCTTATCCCTTGTTCCCTGTTTAGGATGTGGTTTCCGGCTTTCTCTTTTCCAATCTTTTCACTCCTTTTTCTTTTTCTTTTTTTCAATTGGAGTAGATAGACTAAACTATCGCCCGGTTCACACTCCACCCACGTCTACTGAACAAGTGATGAGGCTTATCCCTTGTTCCCTGTTTAGGATGTGGTTTCCGGCTTTCTCTTTTCCAATCTTTTCACTCCTTTTTCTTTTTATTTTTTCAATTTGAGTAGATAGACTAAATTATCGCCCGGTTCACATTCCACGCACGTCTATTGAACAGGTGAAAAGGCTCATCCCTTGTTCCTTGTTTAGGATGTGGTTTCCGGCTATCTCTTTTCCAATCTTTTCACTCTTACGTAGCCCCCTGCACATCAGTGGCGTTACCGCCTTGCTCGTGGTGATATGATTAAAAAAATACGAGAAATATCCGCGAGAATTTCATGGTTTTCCTATCTGAATTTTCTGATGAATCATAACTCTTAAGTTAATGATCGAATAAGCTCATAGCGAGTTCGACGACAATTCCAGGCCGCTATCGATTACACTCGAACTCGGCTTCCCCGACTTTTCGTTCCGAGTCGATATCCACTAATCAAAATTAATGTTTAACACTTTGACTAGCTAAATTTTCCTCTTCTTAGATTTGAAATTTCGTCCTTAGCAGCTAAGTGTTTCCCGTTTGAGAATCACTAAGTTACATAAGCCCTAACTTTCTAAGCTAGGTGAACACTACACTCTTTAAGCTAGTTAAAACCTACACTTTCTAATATAGATAAACTCTACACTATCTACGCTATATAAAACCTGGACACAAGATGCTGGATAATCCCTACACTCTCTATGCAATATAAAACCTTCACTGTCTAAGCTAAATAAACCCTGCATTTTCTAGGTTAGATAAACCCAACACACGCTAAACTTGATAACACCTACACTCTATGCAAGATAAACCCTACACTGCCTAAGCTAGATAGACCCTGCATTGTCTAGGTTAGATAAACCCAACACACGCTAAACTTGATAACACCTACACTCTATGCAAGATAAACCCTACACTGCCTAAGCTAGATAGACCCTGCATTGTCTAGGTTAGATAAACCCAACACACGCTAAACTTGATAACACCTACACTCTATGCAAGATAAACCCTACACTGCCTAAGCTAGATAGACCCTGCATTGTCTAGGTTAGATAAACCCAACACACGCTAAACTTGATAACACCTACACTCTATGCAAGATAAACCCTACACTGCCTAAGCTAGATAGACCCTGCATTGTCTAGGTTAGATAAACCCAACACACGCTAAACTTGATAACACCTACACTCTATGCAAGATAAACCCTACACTGCCTAAGCTAGATAGACCCTGCATTGTCTAGGTTAGATAAACCCAACACACGCTAAACTTGATAACACCTACACTCGATGCAAGATAAATCCTATACTCACCAAGCTAGATAAACCCTACACTCTATTTACAGCTGTAATAATCGTCAGCGACGGCGATATTGCACTCTCAGAAGGCCATTGATTTTCAATGCTTGAAAGGCAGTACATTTTAATTTGTGAGAAACAGACACAGCTACAGATGTTGCACGTACCGGCCTGTCTCACTAATGTTGTTGAAGTAGTGGTGCCCTCCAGCTGTTTGCATGCTCGTTCCCTTGGCCTTGCTGATAAGCCAAAATGACATCAAACATCAGCAACCCAATAAGAATCTATTGCTGCTGTTATAGGTGGTATTGAGCGGCGTCTTCAAGATGGCAGTTTTGATATTAAATGTTATGTGGTCTTGTTTACAGACGTCCTTAAATCGAAGTTGTGGTAACAATATGCTCAAAATATGAATATGAAGTTCTGTTTTTTAGAATCAATATACCAGTCTTTCAACAACCTTCTTCTGTTAAAGTAAGTCACTTGTGTCCGGGAATTGAGATATAATTCTCAGCAGAAAATAGAAGAGTATGAAGCGAAATCAAACCAACAAGGTACTAAATACAGCTGAGGAAGGCCTGAGATAATTTTGGCCGAAACAATAAAAATATATATGAAGATTCTTATCAAACGTTATTATATTTTTTCGGCTATGAAGAATGTTTTTAGTATGATTTGTAATTAGCAGTTTCTAGAAGAAGTATTCCTAAGGTAACCATTTTATGTACTAAAATTTTTACTTGTTGTTATTTCATGTTTTAAATGCTACGAACAAATAACATTTTAAAAATCATAGTAATTGTTCTGATTAACTCTCCTTTTTGATGCTGGGATATTATGAATTTGAGCTCAGTGCTAGATTGGCGGCAAGGTCTCATTCTTTCAAAGATGAAATGAATAGATGTAACCTATGTTAGCAGTTTTTATTCTCGCGCTTCTCGCTTGTAGAAATATATTCAGATTCTTGCTTTCCAGTTGACTTTGATTTTCAAAGATTTAAGCGCAGTTCCGATATTTTTCTTCTGTCTTCTTAATTCCTGTTCTTTTATTGTTCTCCCTCCTTAATAGTAAACACCTTCGTGTCTTAGAGGCATTGTTGCCTGGCTTGGGATAAAATGGTTAAACGAAGAAATAAAATCGCAATTCAACAGTGATCCAGTATTTAGATTTTAATGTCATAGTTTGTTTGCTTAACGATATATCAACGCTTTATGGGTCATTTATTGTTAAAATTTAATTTTCTTGGGAGCTTTGAAGAAATAATATATGTTCTACAATTGAATACAAAAACTAACTGTTGGTAATTTATTTTTACAAAATTATTACAAAGCTATTATGGATATGATTAGAACCCACAATACTCATAACAATAATAATAAATAGCAGGTATATATGAAATAAAATGCCACAACTGCTACTCATAATATATTTGGGAAACTTGCAGAAATTAAAAAAACGTATCTATGAACATCATTTTTTTCAAATGTATTTGTTATACATAGAATCAAATATGACTAAAACTTTTATATATTATTATTAATAATAATGCATTTGCTTTGATGAAATCCATAAGAGGAAGAAACACGTTATATAAGTTAAATTTTCCTAGTTTTATTCATATTGTCTTTTTATAAATGTATATTTTAGTCATATCTTAATTTTTACATACATACATATATTTCCGTTCTTTCTATTCCATTGTTTCATTTTCCTTATCTCTTTCTCACATTTTTCCCATTCTCTCTCTCTCTCCCTCTCTCTCTCTCTCTCTCTCTCTCTCTCTCTCAGACACACACACGTACATACACACAGACATGCATACCAAAATATACTGTATTCGTTTATTCTCTGTTTCACCTATTTTCATTCATTTTTTCTTTCTTGAAATTTTATTAATCTCTCTCTCTCTTTCTCTCTATCTCTCTCTTACTCGTTTCTTCTCTCCCTCTCTTTCTCTGTCTCTTAAACTCTTTGTAGTTTTCGTTGCCTGTTTATATCTCTCTTTCTTCCTATGTATTATTATCTTTTTTCTTTTCCCTTCTTGTCTATATGTGTTTTCTCTTCTCAGACCAAGAAGAAATGAAAGAAAATCACCCACATAAAAAAGGAGTATTTGGTCTAAGATACAATGTACATGATCGCGTTTGTCTAAGTAGGGCAGGCCTCAAACATCATCAACGCCATCCGATGTGGAGAAGTTTATATCATTTACTACATTTACATATAAATAGTGCTCTATATCGAAGATAGAGCGTTTATAGACAGGGTTTTCAGAGAAATCAATGTTTCATATTTACTATCAGTTTAACGCCCCAATGATATCTTCATAACAGATCTTGGTCTGAAAATCGTATGGAAGCGTAAACTGGCAAGAACGTAGATTGTATCAAATCGTATTTACTGTTATGTTATTTATCTATGTATCCATGGATATCCATGGGTATCTGAACAGAACACAATAAAAAATATTCATTCAATAAGTATTTTACATTTCTTAGTAATGGCTGGGCACTCGTGTTCGAGTATACTGGTGTACCGGGGCAGCTAGCTAATTTCCATTGTAGACGCCTGGTCAGACACACTTGCGTTCGTTCAACACCCACAGGGCTTACCTGTGTTTATGCTGCAACTATGCTGAGCGGAACTTAGTTACAGTTTCTAAGAGAGAGGGCGTTATCTAGCATGAACAATAGTCCTGAACAAATCCAGGGCGCTCAAACCCTTGGTCACGATGACTGGTGACTTCGAAGTTGCCCAACCATCGATGGCCCCACAAAGAAAGCCGTTTACCCAAATTCACTCACAATTCTCCAGGCCCTCCTTTCTCATTACATGTCCTAGCAACCTCATCTGTCTCTTCTTAATGTTAAATATGAGTTTTCTTCTCGTTTGCATCCTCTCCAACACCTCATCGTTGCTCACGTGCTCAGTCCATGGTATCCTCAGCATCCTTCTGTAAAACCAGATTTCTGCTGCCTCAAGCCTCTCCTTCATCCTTGAAGAGGTCGTCCAACATTCACTTTCATACAGAAGAATAGATATCTAATAGCAACCTAGCACTCTTTTCTTTATTTCCAAAGAGATTTTTCTGTCTCGCAGTACTTTGGTTGGATTTTGAAATGCGTCCTTGGCCATGATAATGTGTCTTTGGATCTCTATGTCACACTTTCCATCCTCTGTCAGAACACTTCCCAGGTTTGTTTTTTTTATCATTTCACCCCAAGCAAGGCATTCCACTGCCACTATTGCGCATGGGGTTACAGAGGGGAAGGTAAAGAGAAGGAGTGGTTAGACATAGGGAATGTCAGGAGGAAGGTGATAGATGGGTAAGGATAGATACTGAGGATGAGGGTTGGGCAGATGGGAAGAGTGTTTGATAGAATGGGAGCAAGTTAGTGTGTTAGGAGGTGTCTATTGACCTTACATTTAAACTCCTGGAAATTGTAGCCGTCGGGGAAGCAATCATGTGGAAGGGAATTCCACAGTCGGGAAGTGCGAGGAAAGAAACCGTTGGAGTAGAAGTTGCGGTTGCATTTTATCGGTTTCACTGTAAAAGGGTGGGATCTAGTTGCTAATCTAGTATCTCGTGCAAATTCGTATCTAGGGGGCACCAGTGATCTAAGTTCATCGGAGCAGAAGCCGTGAAAGTATTTATAGAAGAGACACAGGGAAGCCACGTCGCGCCTGTGAGAGAGAGACTGCAGGCGGTCTGCCAAGTCGGTATCTATCACATTACAGACCCTCCTCTGTACCTTATCGAGAAGCCCGAGGAGAATAGCTGGGGCACCCGACCAAATATGGCAGCAGTATTCAATGCACGGGCGGATGGTAGATTTATATATGGGCAGGATAGATTTAGACGGAAAAAACTTCCGGGCCCTACACAGAGAACCGACTTTCATAGCAGCGAATTTAGTAATGTATTTAAATGATTGATTTAATTTTTTTTAATTTAAAAACAAAATCTAAATAGACAGTATGTTGATTGTTTGAAATCAAACCTCAATCAACATACAGTTTCTTTGGATTTAAAAAAGTTAAAATCATTCGTCTTCAAAAAAATCTTTGAAGAATCTTGTTAAAGTGAAACGTTAGATTAAAGACACTTTCTTTTCTATCTTTTCTTTACTTATTCTGGTCATATATATATATAGCCCAGTGGTAAAGTCGCCGACTGACGCCATTTCGGTCGGGTTTCAATCCTGGGTAAAAAGCAATCGGAGTCTAACCGTACTGATGAGCTGTGATACGGCGAATCAGATCTGTCTGCGGATGACAAGATAGATAGATAGATAGATAGATAGATAGATAGATAGATAGCAATATTCAATGTACAGACGAATGGTAGATTTATAAATATGCAATACGGATTCTGAGGAGGGGAATTGTCTGCCGCAACATAATGAACCAACTTTTCTAGCAGCCAACTTAGCAATTGATCCAATATAATCAGTCTACTTCATGTCAGTTGAAAATGTGAATAAATTGTTGCTCTCCTGAAGACATGGTGATGGTTGTTAGAAAAGATTTTCTATGGTGATTAGATGTAAGCAGTTTTGTTTAGGAGGCGTTAAAATTTACAAGCCACTCCTTGCACCATATTGAAGTTGCCAGTGTTACTTTGTCGGATCTGTCGAATTTGCTACTAAGACAAAAGTAAATAGTTGTGTCATCTCCATAAATTTCTAGTAAGAAAGTTATGTATGGAAAACTGCTGCCATATATGGTCAGGCGCCCCTGCTGTTCATCTCAGTGTTCTCGACATGCTCCAAAGGAGAATCAGTAATGTGATAGGTACCGACTTGGCGGCTCGACTACAGCTACTTCCCCACCGACGAGATGTGGCCTCCCTTTGTTCTATAAATACTTTCATGACTTCTGCTCCAACGAACTTATGTCACTGGTACCTCTGCAACAGGTGTTCACTCGTGCAACCAGATTGGCAACTGGGTCTCGCCCATTCACAGTTAGATTAACCAAATGCAGACGACAATTCTACTCCTGCAGCTTCTTCTCTCGCACTTCCCGCCTGTGGAACTCACTTTCATATTCTTGCTTTCCTGACGGCTACAACCTCCAGGAATTTAAATGCAATTTCAATACTCATCTCTTAACTACTTGACTCTAGTTCTTTCACCACCCCGTATATCCTTTCCTTTCTCTCAACCTTTGCAACTGTCATCACACCTATATTCCTATCCTTCTCTTGCCCCTCTCTAACTGGTTCGTCTTTCTCATCACTCTCTTCTAATTAATCTTTTTACTCTTATGTAGCCCCCTGAACACCAGTGGCATTACTGCCTTACTCGGGGTGATACGATTAAAAACAAATGTAATCAAATTTACAGTTATGATTTACAGTTATTTAAAGTTATGTAATCAAGAAGTTTGTTGATGAAGAAGAGGTACAGCATAGGTCTGAGGGTAGAGCACTGGCACACACCTAGATTAATATGAAAGGAACAAAAAGCGTGTCTGTTGAACACTACCTTCATGAGACGATTTGATAGCGATGATTGGATTAAGCCAAATAGTCGTCCATGGGCACTGTAACCCTTGATCTTGTGGTGAAGCCCAGCATGACAAAACCTGTTGAAGGCCTTTGAGATATCAAGAACAAGAACCACCTTATCTGAGCATGGAATTGTTTTTTCCGAGACGATATTTAAGCCGTCATCTAAGAAGACGATCAACAGGAACAGGAACCACCTAGTTTGCATATGCAATTGTTTCTGGCGTAATACTGAGGCCGTCGTCTAACATGTTAGGTAAACTGGTACAAGAACCATCTGATTTAAGTAAGCAGTTGTGAGACCATTGTCTAACATGACGGCAAAGAGGAAAAAAGAACTCCCTGATCTGTGTATGCAGTATTTTCCCGAGATCATATTAAAGCTATCGTTTAATGAGTCGGTCAACAGGAACTGATCCGCGTCTGCAGTGTTTCCAAGACCATTTTTGAAGTCGCCGTCTAACCTAACGGGCAACAGGAGCAAGAACCACCTGATCTGAGTGTGGAGTTTTTTCTCCAAAGTTGGCCATCGTCTAACTTTAAACAAAACCCACCTAATCTGTGCATGCAGTCGTTCCCTGAGATCAGACTGACACTGTCATCCAATGTGTTGACCAACAAAAACGAGAGCCGCTTGATTTGCTCATGCAGTCGATTCCGGGGCTGCATCGAGTCCATCTTCTTTTAGATTTAATTTTATTGATTAATTTTATTTCCTTGCATTTTTACGTTAACCATGTGTATATTTTTTCATAAATTTATTGATTTTCCTATTCTATTGTATCTCTTCATTTATCTTTACATAATAATTTATCTCGTAATTAGGAACTATATTTTACAGTCACTGGTAATTCATAGCAACAGTAAAAATGACCGTTTGATTAAAAAAAAAAACACTTCTACAGACAAACCACCAGTATAAGTTCTGGGGCAATGTTACAGGAATTACAAGCATATCAATAACCTGCCTTACCAGATCGAGAACGCAAAGTAAAATGACTACAATAAAATAGAGCTAAAACTGGAGTTACTCATTCAAATACAACCATCACTGTATTTGATTAGAATCGATCGCTTTTTTTTTTCAGAATGGACACAGCACACCTCCATTCCACAGAAAAATAGTAGTCGTAGTAATAGTAGCGATACTGAGGAGAAAAGATCTTATGCAGTGTGATTGTACGTTGTGTTCTCATTTTGTTAATGTTGCTGCAATGGAAAACGCGAGAATTTGGTAAATATTGATTCTTTCTCTTGAAACGGAGACCCGGAATTGCACAAACGGTCTAGAAGGAAAGACAGTTATGATACACACGTAGAAAGAAAAGAAAGAGAGTTTACACTCACATTCCACTTAGATGCAGTCGCTGTTCAGTTTGAAACCCTTTCAATCCACCAACTTTCTTTCCTTCTTTTAGAATAACAAAAATTACCACGACTACTAACATTATTACTCTTGTCTTGTCTTCTATCTCATTTTAACTCGTTCATTTTTATTTATTTATTTATTTATTTATTGTCTAAAAGCATACCCCGCCACAAGAAACACACGTTAAACAATTTACTGGGTGTTTGTTTCGTAATTCAATGTTCTATAAATTTACTGACTGTTTTTCCGTTTCTTTTTTTTTTTTATCAATGTTCACCCAATACAAGGCCCAAGGGCCACACAAGGTAGAAGGGCTACTATGTGGTATTGTATTCGTGTAAGAAAGGGAAAGATAATAAAATATACGGTTAATTCTAGACTTGAAGAGGTTAGGATTTAATTCGTGAATAAAATTTCAGTGTTCAGGCGGGGGCGTTAGGAGTAGAGAGTTGCAGTAGATGTTAGAAAGAACCGGAAACCCAGTCCTAAAAGTAAACAATGGATGAACCTCTGCTCCTGTTCAAAAGACCGTGGGGAAATAAGAACAAATGGGATATTATCTTATGTTGTTGGCATTGTCGCCTGGTCAAACCGAGAAATCTTCACCATTTCAACACCCATTATACCTATGTATCTATTTTTAGTTACATCAATGGAGTGTTCTTGGAGGGTGGGGGGAAAGGTGGCTAGTTTTTATGTAATGTATATATGAAATAAAAAGTAAAGTTGATTACCATGAAAACGTTTATTCACTGTAATCTTGAACAAGAGACATTTTTTTTAATCATATCACCCGAGCAAGGGGGTAACACCACTGATGTGCAGGGGGCTACGTGAGAGTGAAAAGATTTGGAAAAGAGAAAGCCGGAAACCACATCCTAAACAGAGAACAAGGGATGAGCCTCTACACCTGTACAATAGACGTGGGTGGAGTATGAACCGGCGATAGTTTAGTCTATCTACTCCAATTGAAAAAAAAAAAAAAAAAAAAAGAAAAGTGAAAAGATTGGAAAAGAGAAAGCCGGAAACCACATCCTAAACAGGGAACAAGGGATGAGCCTCTACACCTGTACAATAGACGTGGGTGGAGTGTGAACCGGCGATAGTTTAGTCTATCTACTCCAATTGAAAAAAAAAAAAAAAAAAAAAGAAAAGTGAAAAGATTGGAAAAGAGAAAGCCGGAAACCACATCCTAAACAGGGAACAAGGGATGAGCCTCTACACCTGTACAATAGACGTGGGTGGAGTGTGAACCGGGTGATAGTTTAGTCTATCTACTCCAATTGAAAAAAAAAGGAAAAGTGAAAAGATTGGAAAAGAGAAAGCCGGAAACCACATCCTAAACAGGGAACAAGGGATGAGCCTCTACACCTGTTCAATAGACGTGGGTGGAGTGTGAACCGGGTGATAGTTTAGTCTATCTACTCCAATTGAAAAAAAAAATGAAAAAGAAAAAAAAGAAAAAGATAAGTGAAAAGATTGGAAAAGAGGAACATATAGATGGCGCTCTACTGACGAATACTAAACCTACCATGACAGATATTAGCAACGAAGAAGTTTTAAAGGAAAAAAAATGTAACCTTACAATGAGAAAGAGACAGTTTATGGGACATATAATGAGGAAAGAGGGTCAAAATCGTTTAACACTCAGAGAAAATATTATACGCAACAGAAACAGGAGAAAACCAGTTATTACTCTTCTAACCTTTGTCCGTCCACCAGTTTTTGAGCAACAATAAAAACTGTCAGAACGCCGAAACGTTAGCCTAAAAACTCTTGTTATGTACTTAGTCTCGTCAAATTGAAACTTTCATGTGGATACCAGGCATGACACCAGATATTTTCATAAGGATATAGTTGACTAGCAGTATAGGCCGGCGTTGCTCGGGTGTAATGAAAGCTTGATACCGCATTTTAATCTTTGAAGATGAAAGTTGACTGGGAACCAAGAAACCGGAAAATAGTTACACAAGCGAGAAGTTCGATATAAGAAACTGTTAACATAGAACATACGGTTACATCTATTTTAACTGAAAAATAATGAGAAACTTTGTCATCATTCTAGTACTGTGATTAAATAAAGTCTAGCTATCAGAGAAGAATTTTCATTAGAACAATTACCATGAAAAGATTTATAGAAAGGGTATAGGGACGCTATGCAATGGCGGTGAGAAAGTGAATGAATCTAAGATGTTGGACAAGACCAATAAAACTGCAGATTATTTTTTGGATCTTATCAATGGTCTCTAAATATATAGCCAAACAACCGGAACATATGTGGCAGCAATATTCTAAGCATGAACGAATGATATATTTATAGATATATAAGACAAGAAGTATAGCCCGGCGTTGCTCGGGTGTAATGAAAGCTTTAAAACTAATCCATGGTCCTGGAGCTCAGACTCTTTGGACGTTGGCACGAAAGACTAAAAAGTAATAGTTGTTTCCAGTTAAAGCGAAACCGTAAACTGAAAGAAAATGAATGAATGTAAGTCAAATTTTGATTTCCTGGTATCGATATCAAATAAGTTTTTTTCGTCGTAAACTAAATTTTGAAGGCTAAATAAGTCCTTTGAGTAAATGGTATCATGGCTAAGACTAAGAACTACAATTATACCTACTTATAGCCAAACCCGAAGCAAAAACTAAAATAAAAGGGCTGAAAAAAATACAGACATACAGGCAGATAAACAGACACACACACAAACATCTTGCCTTTTGTATATATATATTATCGATTTTCTGCACTATTGTAAGAACTGCAACCTTTGAAACTTCTGAATATCGTTTCTTATGTCTTTGTCTGTGAGTGTATCAAATTTGATTAAAATCGAACCACTCCCTCTATAACCCGATTTTTTCGATTAATCAATTTTCAATATTTATCGGGGGTACCTCGACACAAAACCTAGCTAAGAACACTCGCAGACGCTTATAGTACAACTGTGTAAATTTTCAAGAAAATCGGTTCAATCGTTTCGGAGTCTATAGGTAACGGGGACACACACGCACACATACACACACACACAGAGACAAAGTTCCATTTATAAATAAGTTTAGATATTACTATTGCCATTACCATTAATGGGAGTGGTTAGGCTATTGAAGTCCTTCGACGTGTTTCTATAGTGTTACTTTTTCTGCGTGACCCAAACCACAATCCTGCAACTATCGTTCCATTTACAATTGTTCTAGTCACATGAAGTTCGACATCACGGAATAAAAAGAATTGGATTGCAATATATAGTCTGTCTCTATTTTAACGCGTCTTCCTAATTAGCGAATCTACATTCCAGAAACTAAGGCAAATTTTTAAGCAAGGAATAAGCTTTACGACAAAATGGGACAACATAGAGAAACACTTAGAACCAGAAACAAAAACGTTGAACTTTCTAGGACATATAATGAGGAAAGAAGGCTTGGTGAACTTGATACTCACAAAACATACTGAAGGAAAGAGGGAAACAGTAGTTAACTTACTTAACGAGCTTGTGTAAATAGATGGATGAACGGGCACGCATCATGAGGAAAGAGGGATTGGTGAATTTGACACTCACAGGACATACTGAAAGTAAGAGGGAAAAAGGCGAAACGAACTTGTGTAAATGGCTAGCAATACGGGGATTTGGAAAGATAGTTAGTTGACAAACATAAGGAAAAAGTATGGGAAGTTGTGGAGAACCATGATCGCCCACGGCATATAAAAGAAATCATATCTATACTCTACTGTCGGAATGATGCTTGATTCCTTTCTCCATACCTAACGAGCTGTGCTTTTGCTGTTAGTTCGATTGTAGAGACTGACTTAAACGTTTTCTTCTTCCAAAAATGATTTGCTTTCTCTGAGGACGACTTTTGAAATTTGTTTTATCCTACCAATGTTTCTTCATTACGAAAAGAGAATTTCTTTTGATATGAAGAACTTTTAACTATACCAGCACAGTTCAACATTGAGTTTTGTTGTTTGTTTATTTTGTTGTTGTTTTTTTTTGTTGTTGTTGTTGTTGTTGTTTTTTATTTTTTGTTTTTGTTTTGTTTTGTTTTGTTTTTCTGTGGGGAATGATTTTTGTTTTGTTTTGCTTGATTTTGTAGCCAATATTCCATCTAAAAGAATAGTAAACAGATTTTGTTTAAATTTACATTCATTTTAGTTTTTATTATCTTCTAACACCAATATTCATCTCTCTTCACTATTTACATTATTCGGACTATTGTCCTCATCTTTATTGCCATGTTTACGATGTTTCAGCCCTTGTACACACCGGCTAACTCTCTAGTCATTCAAGGACATATGGCCCAGTGGATACAGACATTAATTAGTTCCAGTGACTTGACCAAAAGTGTTGTGAGTTCAATACTAGACTACAGCAGTGGTGAACAAATATCTTAGAGTGTTTAGTTAAAGGGAGATAACTAAGTGGCTACCAGAAGTGGCATCGCACATGAAATGAGAATGTTATATCCTAGTGATAAAAATAAAGGGATTCGGCTCGAAATACCTAGCACCTGAAGAAGGCCGGAGCGAACAACAGCCGAAACATCGTAAACAGGGCAATAAAGATTAGGACAATAGTCCGAATAATGTAAATACTACGTCATCCCAGAAGTATAGACAAATTCATCGATCTAACTTTTTTTAATCATTTCACTCCAATCAAGGCAATAAAACCACTAAGACATACGCGGTTAATGGGAGCAAAATAAAATGAGAAAACAATAGGGAGAAGAAAATACAATAAAAATGGCGATTGAGACTGCACTTTAAATTTTAGAAGATCGTAGTTGACATGAAAGCAGAAAGCCGGAAAATAGAATAGAATAGTACTTACGGTTACATTTAGCTATTTCCACGGTAAAATGATGAAACCTTGCAGCCAATCTAGTACTGCGCTTAAATTCATGAAGGTTCAAAATAGGAAAGCTTATCAGAAAATTTGCCATCAAAATGCTTATAGAAAAAGCGCAAGGAAGCTACGTTATGGCGGTGGGAAATTGACTGAAGCCGATATGCCAGGTCAGTACTGATAATTTGCAGATTCTTCTTTGAGTTTTCTCAAGAATCTTGAGATATATACATATCAGATTTGGTTTGTAATATTCAATGCACAAGTAACAAATGGTAGACATACAAAGGCGCAAAACGAATTCAGTCGGCGAAAATTGTCTAAAACGACACAGTCAACCAACTTTCTGATGTAATGAATACGCATACACCTTGGTTCCCCCTCACTGTAATATGATTGGCTGGTGTCAGTCATCAATATAGACTAAGGCGGTGGGGACCCCTAGGACTACGCCTATTGGAACGCCTATTGAATATGCCTATTGTCTAAGCTACGCCTAAGCATACTGCATACGTCTACGACGAGTACCGTCAATTACGGCTACTTGCTAGATTGTCCTACCTGGTTACATTTGCCAAAACTGATTAGCTACTTCGAATAATATATATATATATATATATATATATATATATATATATATATATATATATATAGGAAAAACTACTAAAAAGTTGTATGTTAAAAATGTATTTTTTTTTTTTACAGTATTTATTTATTTCTATTATTATATATATATATATATATATATATATTTGATATTTCAGACCGGCCTCGGCCTTTCATCAGAAACAAATAATTTTAAAATTTAAACTAGAAGCGTCCGTCTCGAGATGTGTACATCACGTGATGTAGAAAGCAATAAAGTTTGAATATTTTTAAACCTAAACCTAACTGTTAATAATACTTTTAAATGTTGTTTATTGCTTTCTACATCACGTGATGTACACATCTCGAGACGGACGCTTCTAGTTTAAATTTTAAAATCATTTATTTCTGATGAAAGGCTGAGGCCGGTCTGAAATATCAAATATATATATATAATTAAAATAAATAAATACTGTCAATAAATTACATTTTTAACTTACAACTTTTTAGTAGTTTTTCCTATACATATTAAGACAGTATACGTGGATTATCACTATGCTATGCATATATATATTTATATATATATATATATATATATATATATATATATATATATTAGTCATCCATATACAAGCCCGTTTCGCTGTATCACAGCTCATCAGTGTGGCTAAACATATCCATTTGCTTCTGGCTGGGATCGAAACTCGACCGATTTGGTGTCAGTCGGAGTCTATATATATATATATATATATCCGGGACATATCACTTTCTTAACAATAGAACAAGCAATTGATTTAATATAAAAGTTTTCTGTATTTTGTACATTAAAGTTCACTCTTTACAAGGTCCGGCGGGTGACTCGATACAGAGGGCTATGTTAGGAGGCCATTTGTGCGTATAGGAGAGTAAGATGACGGTTAACCCTAGCCTTGAACAGGTTAAAATTGTAGTGATCGGAAAAAATCTTCTTGGGAATTAGTTTCACAAAGCAGTGGTTCACGGGTAGAAGCTGTTCGGGTGGAACATGCTTCTTACGGAGGAAATGCGTGTAGCTTGCTACTATGTAAATGCTATGGCGGGTTCTTGGCGTGAAAATTAGACGTGACGGAACCAAGGAATATGTCCTAAATGAAGCGAAGTTATTGTTTGCTGAAAGAATGAAACAACGGGTAGCATCTCGCAACTTCGGTTCTAGATATTATTAGCGGCTCAGCAAGTGTGTGCTGAACAACAAAACCTCAATCCCTCTTCTATTCAATCAATTCGAAGTCCTGTCATCTACAGCAGGAAATGTTGTACGCTTTGCTCGGAAATTCTTTTCCAACCAACAAAACATTTGACTTAAAATACCCACAACCGATTTCCCACCTAAAGCAGAGGCTCTACTGAGAAATATGTGCATAATCCATTTCTGATCTCGGGATGGTATCCCAGCCATCGTCCTAACGAAATGGGCTCCTGAGCTGGCTCCAGTCCTCTTCCAAACTCTTTTTAGAATGTTGGAAGTCCTTCCTCTTCAGCTCCCGATTTTAAAAAGTCTGGAGAAACTTCTATCGCCGTATTAGTCTCTTACCGTTTTTCGGCAAAATATTCGAAGCTCTAATCAATGTTGAAGTGGTACAGCATCTCAACTCTCACGAACTACTTTATGAAAAACAATATGGCTTCCTTTTCGGCAAGTCTACTGCTGGTGTACTAACGGTTATTACTATATATGTATACCAAGCTCTTGATAATAACAGCAAAGCTCGAAAGCGTTTGACAGGGTTTGACATGCTGGGCTGCTACTCAAGCTCCAGTACTAGGGTATTATAGAACGATTGCTTGATTTAATCCAATCGTTCTTTTATCAAATCGTGAAATGAATGTCATCTTGAACGGGCACGCTTCCAGATCATTTTGCACGAATGCAGGTGTCACCCAAGACTCAATCCTAGGTTCTACGCTGCTTCTGATCTTCATCAATGATCTTCCTCGTGTTGTCAGTTTCCAAGTAGGCATTTATGCAGATGACACGACTCATCTACTCCTGTCTCAATACAAAATCTACTAGAGCTGACAAAGTTAACCTTGCCGTTACTCTTGAAAAGAATTTCCAATCAGTGGTTAACTCGGGCAAGAAATGGCTTGTAAACTTTTATGCCTCCAAAACAAAACTGCTCTTCTTGAAACACCATAGAGAAACTTTCCTGTCCGCCGTCACCATGGCTGATACTAGTCTCCTGAAGAGAAACACAATGCACCTCCGTTTCCAACCGACTTGAAGTGAAATGACTACATCCTCTCAATAGCTGCATCTGCTGCAAAGGACGGTAGGTCACGGTGTCATGCCAGAAAGATTTCTCGTCAGTTATGTACATTTATAAATCTACCATTCGTCCGTGCATTATCATATCTGGTCAGCTGCTCTTGCTATTCATCTCGAGGCTCTTGAAAAAAATCCAAAAAAGTATCTGCAATGTAATCGATCCTGACTTGGCATCTCGACTTTCTCATCAACGTGACGTGACTTCCCTCTGTCTTTTCTACAAATATTTTCATGGCATCTGCCCTGACGAGCTTTTTCCCTGGTGCCCCAACCACATCAATAAGCAAGCTACTAGACTGGATTCCATGTCCTACCCTTTTACCGTTAAATGCAACCACCACTTCTACTCGATCAGTTTCTTTCCTCACACTTCCCTTCTGTTTACTTGCTTCATTGAAAGCTACAAGCTTCAAAAATTTAAGTGCAACGCCAATTTCCATTTTCTATCTTCTGGAAATCCCGTTGATCTTTTATCCTCTCCTCAATTCCCCATATAACCAGATTTTTCTCTCACTTTCTCTCTGAAAACCCCTACGTACTAGTGACATTCCAGCCTTGCTTGGAGCAAAATGATATATATATATATATATATATATATATATATATATATATATATATATGGTCATCCGCAGACAGATCTGTTTCGCTGTATCACAGCTCATCAGTACGGTTAGACTCCGATTGCTTTTTAACCCAGGATTGAAACCCGACCGAATTGGCGTCAGTCGGCGATTCTACCTCTGAGCTATGGGCGCTCGGTAGAAGGAGGTAGGCTTTTTAGCGTGTATATTATCATTATACACGGCCAATAGCTGAGAGTGTTCTAATTCATTGCTAAATGAACGCGCATATATATATATATATATATATATATATATATATATATGCGCGTTTTTGAAGCAGGGATCGAACCTTCGAACCTGCTTCCTCCTTTGTAAAAGAAAACACCATTTAATTGGTTGTGCTTTACCACTGGGATATATATATATATATATATATATATATATATATATATATATATATATATATATATATATATATATATATATATATATGTCTTTGTGGAACTTTACGTTTACACACCCCTTACATTTTAATTAAATTTGAATTAATTATTTTTTTAAGCGAGTTCCACGTTCCCTTCTTCAATTCATATTAATGTGTCCTGCCTGTCATTTAAAATTCTGTCGGTCATTTAAAATTCTGCCCACGACCACCTTTGATGATTTGTTGACCGAAAGGGACCTAAGGTCTTATGTATATAATGACGTTTATTCTGTCTAAATACATTTGTTTTTTTTTCTGCGGGTGGAATCTCTATTTGTGTATATATATATGAAAACACCGTTGCCATTAATGTCTTACCATGAAGCTGGGGGTATATTCTGCCATATGGGTGAGGTAGAATATACCTTCAGCTTCATGGTAAGACATTAGTGGCAACGGTGTTTTCATCTAGCTAATGACTTACTATTATGCGGGAGATATTTCTGAGAGGTGCATGCGATAAATATTTCTGTCGCACTTTGTATAATAAAAAAAGGACGTCTATTTCAAATACGAGTATCCAATATAATAACGGGTGGTAATGAAAATATTGGATTGTTTAAAAATACCTTTGTTTACGTTTCCGATACGAAAATGGGCTGAGATGGGCTTTTCCAACAATATTACGAGTAAAACACTGCGTCTCCTCGGCTTAACTCTCACAACAGACCTCAAGTGGAATGACGATATAGAATATATAGCTAAATTGTCTGCTAAGAAGGTCGGTTATCTGTGTAGGGCCAGGAAGTGTTTACCGCCTGAAACAATCCTGCACATATATAAATCTACCATCCGCCCGTGCATTGAATACTGCTGCCATATCTGGTCGGGTGCTTCTGCTATCCACCTGGGTGCCCTTGACAAAATCCAACGGAGAATCTGTAATGTGATAGATCTCGACTTGGCAGCTCAGATACAGTCACTTTCTCACCGGAGCAATGTGGCTTCCTTGTGTCTCTTCTACAAATACTTTCACGGCTTCTGCTCCGACGAACTTAGCTCACAGTTGCCCGCTATATATAAATTTACTCCAGACACAAGATTAGCAACTAGATCCCCACCCTTTTACTGTGAAACCGATAAATTGTAAACGCAAATTCTACTCCAACAGCTTCTTTTCTCGCACTTCCTGCCTGTGGAATTCTCTTTCATTTACTTGCTTTCCCGACAGCTACAATCTCCAAGAATTTAAATTGTAAAGTCAATAGTCATTTCCTATCTCACTAACCGGCATCCTCTCTCTTATGCTTCTTTCTCCGTCCACTCCACTCTCATCAGTATTCTCATCCTTCTCTTACCCACTTTCTGACACCCCCTATAACCCCCTGCATAACAGCAGCAGTAAAGTGCCTGGCTTCGGGCGATATGATTATAAAAAAAAAGTGCGCTTTCCTTAAAAGGAAAAAAATAAAATCTTGCAGGACCGTGATGCTCTTCGTAGCAGAGAGGTAAGGGACACGGGTTCGATCCCTGCAGAAAATCGCATTTACTTTATTAAGATTTCTCGATTGCGCATGCCAATAGATGTAATACACACTGTTTAAAATAGAAATAGGACGTCTGTTTCAAATACGAGTATCCACTATAATCATTTTTTAAGTAATATGTGTCTTTTACTTTTCTTAACTTTTTTTGGGGTTCTTTTCTCTGTTTCTCTCAACGATTTCTCTGCGTATCTTTTCTTTGTCATCCTTTCCCTCTTCCTTTATATCTTACCTTTCACGCTCTTTTTTTGTCTTTTTTGTTTTTCCTCTCTCAGTTTTACATAATTACTTTCTCTTTCTCCTTCTCTCACTTTCTCTCTCTCCCTCTCTCCCCCCCCCCTCTCTCTATATATATATATTGTGTGTGTGCATCTGTGTGAATATATATCTATATCTCTCCACTATCTCCCTCTTTCTCTCTTTCCTCTTTCTCTCTTACTCTCTTTCCTCTCTCCCACTTTCTCTCTTGCCTCTCTCTCTTTCTCACTTCTCTCTCTTTTTCCTCTCTCTCTCTCATGCACACACTGCATATCCCTTTCTCACCCTTTCTCTTCGTTCATTTACAGCCATTCCATCCTTATTTAGTTTTTTTAAAACTAGTTTTCTTGTATGTGCGTGTTTCTTCAGAACATGACTCTCCACAACTTCTTATCCTTTATAGTAAGTAATGCTAGTCTCGTTATTATCCGTCTCAATCTCCGTTCTGACACCCTTACTTATTTCAAAAATATATTTTATGCAATTCTCTCTCTCTCTCTCTCTCTCTATTTTTATATATATATATATATATATATATATTTTTTTTTTTTTTTCACTCTTTTTTATCTTTGGCATTCTCTCTCGTGTTTTCTGTTGCCTTCCCTTTTCTTTCCTCTCTTCTCGCTCTTTTCTCTTTCACATTCCTTCTTTCTCCCTGAAACTATCTCTCTCTCTCTCTTTTTTCTCTCCGTTTCACATAATCTTTTCTCTCTCACGCTCACCTCTATATTTCTCTCTCGTGAGCTTTTTTCCTCTCTCTTTTATTCCTCTCTTACAATTTCCTTTTCCCGCTTTCTCTCTCTCTCTCTTTCTCTCTCAGTCGCTTTTTCTTTTTCTATCTTTCTCTGTCGTGCGCTTTCTTCCTCTCTTTCTTTCTGTCTCCTTGTCATTTTACATATTTTTTAAAACCAGTTTTCTTTTCATCGCTCTTTGATAAAAACCGTTTCTCATGTCGACTTTGAAAATCTCAGACGCAGATTTACCACCCCCTTCACACACACAGTCATATTACTATCTATCTATCTATCTATCTATCTATCTATCTATCTATCTATCTATCTATCTCTTTATTCCTCTGTTAAAAATCCTTTCCTATTCTGTTTTATATTTTTAACCCAATTTTTCACACACACAGACAGACACTGCTTAGCCATTAGAGATATGGACAAATTTACTTAATCAAAAACATATATTAGTACAATTTAAAGTTTAGCACTCATAAATCTTCAGCGTTCCTCTCGATGTACAACTGCATCCGATGATTTTTGGTTATATTCTCCCTCCTCCTACATATTTATACTTCCATCAATAAGAACATTATTTTAGTCTGATGAAGTCCTTTTAAAAGACGAAACACGTTACGGAGAATTGCTTTAGTCTAGTATATAGAGCACATATATCGTGTTTCTTCGATATATTGATACGAAAAGAGAAACCGTAGCGTGGTGGGGGAGTTATTTTGATTAGCCTCACATTGGCGCATATTTCTTTCACCCACTCAAAATCTCTCTCTCTCTCTCTCTCTCTTCTCTCTCTCTCTCTCTCTCTTATTTCCTCCCTCTTGCGTTCTTGTTCTCCCTCTCTACTTATACTTTTCTTTATCTCTCACTCTCCCACACACACACACACACACAGACTTACGCACTTACGTGATAGCCTACATTTATCCTCTACCTCGCTTCACTCCCTGTCTCCTCTCCCTATCGCTCCTTCTATTATTTCTATCAGATCTTTGCTTTATCCGCTCTTCCTAACCTTCTTCCCTCTGCTAAATAACCCTTCTCTTCGCTTCCCTCCTTCCTCCCACTTTTCCTTGTCTTTTTCTCTCCGACACATACACACGCCCACACACATAACAAATTTACGCACATAACACACACACAGAGGGAAGGTAAACCTGTTACGCGCACAATTATCTGCAATTTCTCCATCACTCTTTCTTTCTTCTCCTTCTCTCTCTCTCTCTTTCTCGTTCTCTCTCTCTCTCTCTCTCTCTCTCTCTCTCTTTCGCTTTCACTCACTTTCTCTATATTTCTTTTTCTTTCTTTCTTTCTTTCTTTCTTTCTTTCTTTCTAACCTTTGTATTGCAGTATTTTTTCTTTTATTCTCTCACGCTTTCTTTCTAACCTTCGGAAATAAAAATCATCATCATCATCATCATCATCATTTCTATCTGACTTCCTTAGCTAGCTTGCTACCTAGCTAGATACCCCGAAGATTGTGTTCAAACGTGAAACACTCTACCGTTGTTCGGTGTTGACCTCAGTGCCCATATTTATTTCTATCTGTCTATATATATATATATATGTGTGTGTGTGTGTGTGTGTGTGTGTGTGTGTGTGTAAACGAATATGTGTGCGTATGTTATAGATAAATATATAGATATAAGTAGAGTGATATATATATATATATATGTATATATATATATATATATATATATATATATATATCACTCTACTACTTATATATCTATATATTTATTTATGACACATGCACGCATATTCATTTACAATACATTCTCAGTTTTTCATCTTCCTGTGGGTTTCCTCTTTTCTTCTTTCTATCCTTCTTTACTAAGCACGTTCCCCCCATAAACTCATACATACACGCATAGAATTTAAGCCTATGACCTGCATAATTCACTCTCTCTCTCTCTCTCTCTCTATCTATCTATCTATCTATCTCTGTTTCTCTTTCCTTCAGGCTTTTTAACTCTTCTCACTTGACTTACCTTTATTTTATACTCTCTCCATTTTTTTTTTTTTTTACTAATCCCCTTTGTTAAACCTATATCACAGAAACCGGCGCACATTCCTTGACCTTAAACCGGATACTTACACAATCATCTATTCTTCTTTCTTTTATTTCCGTCCCTCTCTTTCTCCCTCTCTGTCACTCTTTCTCTGTTCATCCTTCTCTCTTGTAACCGTTCACTCTCCTTCTCTCTTACATATCAACCATTTTTCTTAGTATTTCTCCCTGATAACCTCTGTCTTTCTTCCTTGCTTACTCTTTCTGTCTTTCTTTCTGGCAAATGTCCTCTCCTTCAAACATTTTTGTATTCTTTTCTCATAACTTTTCTCTGTCTCTCTTTCTCTACTTGTGCTTCTTTCTTGTATCTGTGCAATCTCTCTTAACTATCGATCATTTTTTGTATTCCTCTCTGATAACCTTTCTATGTCTCTATCTATCTATCTATCTATCTATCTATCTATCTATGTGTGTGCGTGTGTCTCAGGCTAACAGAACGTAACCCCCTACATTTGTACTTCGCTATTCGTCTTGAGAGTTTTCAATTCTATGACCTATATGTTTGAGTCTTCGTCATTGATGTATTAATGCTCGTACAAGCAGTACTAATAGTTTCCCCTCTTTTACCAGCACAAGAAAAACCAACTCGCAAATCCATTCAGAGCACGTGCAGCTAACAGCGTCTGTTTGTGATAACTGAATTGGTGTTTGTTACTTGCTTCTATGTAATTAAGTAAAAAGGTGTGTGAAATTGCGTAGGTAAATTTAGAAGGTACTTTTAAATATTCATATCTATGCGGGACCATGTATCCATTTAGGTAAGCTTGTATTAAATTATTGTCACTTTGAACTAAGACCGGGGAAGATGAAGTTCACCATAGATAGATAGATAGATAGATAGATAGATAGATAGATAGATAGATAGATAGATAGATAATGAACACTAACAGTTATGAATGTGAAAATATGAGTCTCTTCATACTGATAGCCTTCTTTTTCTCTATTTGTTTTTTATTCTTCTTCTTTTTTTGTATTTCTCTTTTCTTCTGTACTCTCTTTCTATCTATCTTACTTTTCTATTCTCTCTCTCTCTCTCTCTCTCTCTCTCTCTCTCTCTCTTTTCTTTTCTCGGTTCTTTTCCCTCTTTCAAAGTTTCTCCAATTTTCCTCTCTCTCTCTCTCTCTCTCTCTCTCTCACTCTCCTGGCAGGAAAACAGACATTAGTGAGGTATATTGCTTATACACACGTGTGAAAGGATATATATATACATCTGTAAGGAGACTGTGTACACTTACATTTATGTCTACAGTTTTCACGCTGAGTTTCATGCTGGGTACCAAAAACCGTTGTTTATTCCAAGATGTAGTGAAGTTGCGGTCAAAGCAAGTTTGATGCATCCTAATTAATCTCTCTCTCTCTCTCTCTCTCTCTCTCTCTCTCTCACACACACACACACACACAGCAGTCATAAATTAGTATATATACAAGATATCTCATACCTACCTACAATTCCACCTCTCTCTCTCTCTCTCTCTCTCTCTCGATAGATAGATAGATAGATAGATAGATAGATCTTTCAGTCCACCTGACATGAAAATGTTTAGTGATATTCGATCTGGTGATTGTGATGTTCACGCACGTTCCACGTGGTCTATCCACCTGAGCTCGATAAAAAAAGACATTTTTTAATAACCTCTCTCTCTCTCTCTCCCTCTCTCTTTCTCTCTCTCTCTCTCTCTCTCTCTCTCTCTCTATATATATATATATATATATATATATATATATAAGTTCTACAATATAATTGTATCGAACACTTTTTAATACAAATGTGTATTGGTCTAACCCTATTATGACTAAAAAGTAAGTATTAAACAATCACTCAATATATATATATATATATATATATATATATATAGTATTGAGTTGTAATGAAGCTTAGTGCCAAGATGTTGCTTTTGTAGTGGTTTACTGATAAAAAGATATTTTGGCAAGCAAAATCTTTGGTGTAAAGTGCTCGATATCGAGATAGAGATAGTGTGTTAGTTGGATTAATGTGGAGATGTTTGCCAGCTGAATAGAGACATAACGACTTTAAAGTTTTGTGATGACACCATTACGATGTCTTCACTCCTCTGGCTTATATATATATATATATATATATATATATATATATATATACTAGCAGTACGTACCCGGCGTTGCACGGGATGGGAAGAGTATAAGTTGACTTTAATCTTTTATATACGACCCACATCTGCAGAGATTAAATACGGGAGATCACTCTTGTATTTTTGAAAGAGTTATTCTCCATGTAAAAGTTACTGTGTTGAACTTACCTTTAACAAAAAAAATCATCATGAAAATAAATTAAAACAAGGATTAAACTGAAGTTCCACGCACAACTGTTTTTCTTTGTTATGTAGAATAATAAATTTGCAAGGGCAAACATATTGCCGGTTGTTCTACACATGATCCAATGCATTAACATCCATAAAAATGATTGTAATAAGTTCAGAGGTGTATAACACTATATACACAGACGCACAAATGCACACACATAAGCAAAAACATATGAAGTCATTCGATGGTCTAGTCCAGTGAGGTCTGGAAGGCTTTTGAGCACTTTCTGCAAGTGAAAGAAAATAAGACGTTAGTGAGGAGAAAAACATTTTGTTGAAAAAGAATGGCAAAATAATTTAAATTATTATTATTATTATGTTGTCATTTTTCATCATATTTCGATTTCTGCTATGGTTGCACTACCTACCGAGTCTGCTGGAAGACCTTAGGCAGGCCGTGGTGTGTTGTTATGGCTCCATTTCATGTTTTTCTATCTCCCATAACATCCCTAGAGTTACATAGATAAAGTTCTCCTTAGTGTGTCGGCTGTACTTAACAAGACAATTTTTTGTATATCTCTTAAGCTGGGGTTTCCAGGGATTCTTTCAATGTGTTGTTTTGTTCCATTTTTTATCATTCCAAGTGCATCTACTATCATTGGCAGGATTCTTGTTTTCAATTTCCACATTTTTTTCTCTTTCAATTTCCAGGTTTTTATATTTTGATAGTTTTTCGAATTCCTTGGTTGCTATGTTACAATCCGCTGGACAAGTCATATCAATTAATAGGCAAGTTTTTTCTTTCTGGTTTTTAACAATAATGTCCGGCCTATTTGCTTCAATTTTTCTGTCTGTGTAGATGGTGTAATCCCATAGAATGGTGACATCTTCTATTTCTGTAAGCGGTTCATATCAGTGTTTGTTTACATATTTTCCATAGTGTTTGCACATATTATTATTATTATTATTATTATTATTATTATTATTATTATTATTATTATTGTTGTTGTTGTTGTTGTTGTTGTTGTTGTTGTTGTTGTATAAGTTTTCTTTGTTGGATTACATTCATTAAAACAATGTTCAAAAATATGTTGCCAAAAGTGAGATCTCGAAAAGGTTTAAGCACTTCAAGCTACAAGTAAGACGATGTAGCATGACAGTCCAGCGACATCTGAACTCAATGAAGGAAACCAGTTTGAAGACTAGTTAGATTCCCTTGGAACATCACAAGGCCTTCAACGAGACAGATACGGACCAAGGTTTAGCAGAACTGAATCGATATATATTATTAGGTAAATCTGTTACTGAGTCCAGTGAGATCAGAGAGGCTTTTGTGCACCTCCTGCTACAAGTAAAAGAATGTCTCATTTCAGAAAAGAGAAAACTGGACTCAATGGATGAAAGTAAAAATATCAGTCCGATGATTACTAAGATTCCAGGGAAACTACATCACGATGCTGCTAAGAGGATGGAAACCGATCAATGAATGACTTACCTGGATCAGTATATAATATTATAGAAAAACTACAACTGACTCAAACCCGTCCTAAGATCAGGATCATTCTCTTGGAAACCACATCACCATGCTGCTAAGAGAACAGAAACCGAACAACGAATGACAAGAATGAATCAATAAATAATATTATGGAAAAATGGCAAACCCGTCCTAAGATCGGGGTCATTCTCTTGGAACCACATCACCATGCTGTTAAGAGAACAGAAACCGATCAACGAATGACAAGCATGGATCAATAAATAATATTATGGAAAAATGGCAAACCCGTCCTAAAATCGGGGTCATTCTCTTGGAACCACATCACCATGCTGTTAAGAGAACAGAAACCGATCAACGAATGACAAGCATGGATCAATAAATAATATTATGGAAAAATGGCAAACCCGTCCTAAGATCGGGGTCATTCTCTTGGAACCACATCACCATGCTGTTAAGAGAACAGAAACCGATCAACGAATGACAAGCATGGATCAATAAATAATATTATGGAAAAACGGCAAACCCGTCCTATGATCGGGGTCATTCTCTTGGAACCACATCACCATGCTGTTAAGAGAACAGAAACCGATCAACGAATGACAAGCATGGTTCAATAAATAATATTATGGAAAAATGGCAAACCCGTCCTAAGATCGGGGTCATTCTCTTGGAACCACATCACCATGCTGTTAAGAGAACAGAAACCGATCAACGAATGACAAGCATGGATCAATAAATAATATTATGGAAAAACGGCAAACCCGTCCTATGATCGGGGTCATTCTCTTGGAACCACATTACCATGCTGTTAAGAAGACAGAAACCGAACAACGAATGACAAGAATGAATCAATAAATAATATTATGTAAAAATGGCAAACCCGTCCTAAGATCACGGTCATTCTCTTGGAACCACATCACCATGCTGTTAAGAGAACAGAAACCGATCAACGAATGACAAGCATGGATCAATAAATAATATTATGGAAAAATGGCAAACCCGTCCTAAGATCGGGGTCATTCTCTTGGAACCACATCACCATGCTGTTAAGAGAACAGAAACCGATCAACGAATGACAAGCATGGTTCAATAAATAATATTATGGAAAAATGGCAAACCCGTCCTAAGATCGGGGTCATTCTCTTGGAACCACATCACCATGCTGTTAAGAGAACAGAAACCGAACAACGAATGACAAGCATGGATCAATAAATAATATTATGGAAAAATGGCAAGCCCGTCCTAAGATCGGGGTCATTCTCTTGGAACCACATCACCATGCTGTTAAGAGAACAGAAACCGATCAACGAATGACAAGCATGGATCAATAAATAATATTATGGAAAAACGGCAAACCCGTCCTATGATCGGGGTCATTCTCTTGGAACCACATCACCATGCTGTTAAGAGAACAGAAACCGATCAACGAATGACAAGCATGGTTCAATAAATAATATTATGGAAAAATGGCAAACCCGTCCTAAGATCGGGGTCATTCTCTTGGAACCACATCACCATGCTGTTAAGAGAACAGAAACCGATCAACGAATGACAAGCATGGATCAATAAATAATATTATGGAAAAACGGCAAACCCGTCCTATGATCGGGGTCATTCTCTTGGAACCACATTACCATGCTGTTAAGAAGACAGAAACCGAACAACGAATGACAAGAATGAATCAATAAATAATATTATGTAAAAATGGCAAACCCGTCCTAAGATCACGGTCATTCTCTTGGAACCACATCACCATGCTGTTAAGAGAACAGAAACCGATCAACGAATGACAAGCATGGAGCAATAAATAATATTGTGGAAAAACGGCAAACCCGTCCTAAGATCGGGGTCATTCTCTTGGAAGCACATCACCATGCTGTTAAGAGAACAGAAACCGATCAACGAATGACAAGCATGGATCAATAAATAATATTATGGAAAAATGGCAAACCCGTCCTAAGATCGGGGTCATTCTCTTGGAACCACATCACCATGCTGTTAAGAGAACAGAAACCGATCAACGAATGACAAGCATGGATCAATAAATAATATTATGGAAAAATGGCAAACCCGTCCTAAGATCGGGGTCATTCTCTTGGAACCACATCACCATGCTGTTAAGAGAACAGAAACCGAACAACGAATGACAAGCATGGATCAATAAATAATATTATGGAAAAATGGCAAGCCCGTCCTAAGATCGGGGTCATTCTCTTGGAACCACATCACCATGCTGTTAAGAGAACAGAAACCGATCAACGAATGACAAGCATGGATCAATAAATAATATTATGGAAAAATGGCAAACCCGTCCTAAGATCGGGGTCATTCTCTTGGAACCACATCACCATGCTGTTAAGAGAACAGAAACCGATCAACGAATGACAAGCATGGATCAATAAATAATATTATGGAAAAATGGCAAACCCGTCCTAAGATCGGGGTCATTCTCTTGGAACCACATCACCATGCTGTTAAGAGAACAGAAACCGAACAACGAATGACAAGCATAGATCTGTATATAATATTGGAAAAACGACAATTGACGCAAACCAGTTCAAAGACCCAGAAGATTCTCTTGGAACCATATCATCATACTGCTAAGAGAACGAAAACCGAGCAACGAATGGCAAACCTGGATCAGTATATAATATTATGGAAAAATGACTACTAACATAAACTAGTCTGAAGACCAGAGTAATTCTCTTGGAATCCCATCACTATGCTGCTAAGAGGAAAAATCCTAACCATGATAAATCATACGTGCATCAATAAATATTATGGGGAAACAGTATTTGTTTTGTTTTTTGTTTTTTTGTTGTTTTTTGTTTTTTGTTTTTTGTTTTTTGTTTTTTGTTTTTTTACTTTGTTTTTTTTTTTGTGCGATATAACATTATGAGTTCTCAGTTGTTCATTTTTATTCAGAAATATTACTTTTGTTTCAATTACGATACAGATTATATCATTATGCTTCTGCTAATGTTTAAAAAATTCACATATTTGTTTCTGTATTGATTCTATTTAAATAATAAATAAATTAGATAAAGTACAGTTTTGGAGTTTTAACCTTTTTATTCCATATGAGAGTCTCAAGCTGACGATGCCGTTTAAGACCATGACAAAAGTTTTAAGATTAATGATTTAGTTTTGTAGCATCTTGCGGTGTTGGGCAAAACTATCAACAATTGAGAATGATGCACGTGATACAATGATGGCGTTATGCAGCATATTCAAAATATTCGAATAAAACACGTAAAATCATATTTGTCTATATTTATGAGATGAGGTAGTATTTACAGTATTTACATTATTCGGACTATTGTCCTCATCTTTGTTGCCATTTGTACGACGTTTCGGCCGTTTCAGGTGCTAGGAATTTCGAACCGAAATAATAAAGTAATAAATGTTATTTTTTTTATTTAATTTAATAGAGTAAGATAATCTAGAAAAAATGTAATACATATTTCTCAGCAAAACCTGTCGCTGTTCAGACTCAAATGATACAACAGTTAGTATTCAAAATCATCCAGAAAAGAATCACATATAGACACTCTGTATGTGTCAGTGTGTGATTCTTTTTTGCTGCGAAATATGAATTACCCATAAAGTTATAGAATATCTAAAAAGTTTTCTAGAGTATATATATATATATATATATATATATATATATATATATATATATATATATATATATATATATACAGAGACCTCAATAAAAGATCTGATAAGAGAAAAGATATTTTGTTTAACGCTGTTTTGTTTCTTCTTTATTATAATGTTTTCTAGAATTTCTATAGAATCAATAAAGGATCTTTATATATATATATATATATATATATATATATATATATATATATACAGAGACCTCAATAAAAGATCTGATAAGAGAAAAGATATTTTGTTTAACGCTGTTTTGTTTCTTCTTTATTATAATGTTTTCTAGAATTTCTATAGAATCAATAAAGGATCTTTATATATATATATATATATATATATATATATATATATATATATACAGAGACCTCAATAAAAGATCTGATAAGAGAAAAGATATTTTGTTTAATGCTGTTTTGTTTCTTCTTTATTATAATGTTTTCTAGAATTTCTATAGAATCAATAAAGGATCTTTATATATATATATATATATATATATATATATATATATATATATATATATATATATTGTATACTTGTTTTTATTTTTGTCATAAATATTACCAGCTCTTTTCTGTCAATTGAATTCCTTACTTGTGTTAACGATGTTGATAAAACGTTCCAGCTGTTGTAATCTACAGTCTTCTTCAGTTATATAATTATACAAGTAATAATACATCTAAATTTTGATATAAAAAATAAAATATCCTTCTCTTTCTTTATGTATTGTGCGCATGAAAAAATCCCTTGAATGTATCGAGCAAACTTTTTTCATAGTACCAGCAATCCAATCAACAAATTCAAATTTGTTTTAACACGCACTGAAGACAATTTATTTCCAAATTAGTTATAACTCTTTGTTCGGAAGACAAGTTGAATTTTCATTTGACCCTTCACTATAGTGGCGCTGCGTGTGTCTAAGCCAAGCCTTGTAAACGTCTACTTTTAGTGCTGCTTAGTGTCTTAATCGGTTGTTAGGAAAATTTCTCTAGAAACAAGGGAGCACTATATTGCTATGCGCTCTCACTTCTTCTATATGACAGTTAATGCTGGACAATATCATCAAATAGGAAGGTAAAACTTGAAGCAACTGAAAGGTGGTTCTACAGAAGGATGCTGTGGATGTCATGGATCAGTCACATAAGCAATGACGAGGTTTTGGAAAGGGTGAAAATGAAAAGGAAATTAATACTGAGCATCAAGAAGAGACAGCTAAATTCCCTAGAACATGCAATGAGAAAGGAGGGCTTGGAGAATCTGATACTAACAGACCAGATAGAGGGAAGGAGAGACAGAGGAAAACAGCGTGTAACGTACTTGCTGGCCTGAGCGGGTGGATGGCCGAACGGGGGTTGCGTGGTGCAACAGCAGAAAGCATGCTAAGAGCGACCAGGGATAGGGAGACGTGGAAGGCCATGATCGCCTACATCCTGAAAGGACACTGCACATAGAAAAAGAGAAAGTTTTTTTCTAGCAAAAGAATGAGTCCAAAATGCATATTACAAATTGCTAAAGTATATGACGAGCAAAAAATATGTTCAAGACGGGTACGGGCAAGTTAGAGGGTGGCTCTGTCTGATGGGGGAAACATCATTTCATTAGCTTATGGACTCCAAATGGTGACAATTCGGCATTGTATATAAATATATAATGTATAGTTCAATCAGTCAATTGCCATACGTGATACACTTTTGGATGATCATGTCTCTTTTGAAATATGACTGACTAGGCAGAAGATTTTTTCATAGTAGGGTGCTATTACTTTCTGCGGTGGATCGGTTTCCAACCAAGGCTATAAAACCCAATCTCTATGGAAAGAATAGATGGATTAATAGCTTTTCCAAGGGTATTTGTTCGTAAGTAAATGAAACGAATTCGACTGTATATCCATTACACCAGAATGCACATCCAATGTAGTTAGGCAGCAAAAACTCACCTAAATAAGTGTGATTGAACAACAATGACAAAGTCTGTCTGTGTTAGACTTAATATATATTTGACAAAATCCGAATTGAACCAAATTTATACGTGGTCTTTTTGTTTACACACACACACACATACACACATACACAAATATATATATATATATATATATATATATATATATATATTGATTGATTGATTGCTTGATTACTTAATTTTTGGTCATGATAAGATTAGACCAGTGTACATTTGTATTAAAAAGTGTTCAATGCAATTATATTGTAGAACTTTTAAATATTTTCCATTTGTAAACGAGTTATTACGCGACCTAGGTTTCTACCATGCCGTGTCTTCAGGCGATTTTCAATAACTGATTTTACTGTTTTTTTTTGTTTTTGTTTTAAGAACGCTCACGTAAAGGTGTTTTTTTTTTTTGTTTTTTGTTGTTTTTTTTTTGTTTTTTTGGAACGCTTTACGTTCTTAAAAAAAAGGGTAAACGGTAAAATCAGTTATTGAAAATCGCCTGAAGACACCACTCATGGTAGAAACCTATGTCGCGTAATAACTCGTTTACAAATGGAATATATATATATATATATATATATATATATATATATATATATATACAGCTGGCACACTACGGCCCCACTCTTCGCAGACTCCTCAACCCCAACCACAGAGCAAATAACAACACCACATGCACACTAGCCAAATGCCCTATTGCAGGAACCGGTTTATGCCACCAGGTGTACGTCGTATACCGCATACAATGCGCCAAATGCGAGGCATTCTATGTTGGCAGCACCACAAGACCATTACACATCAGGATAAAAGAACATTTACACACGCAAGTGTCGTCTTTCCAAAAACATTTTTAAAAATGCAAAAATACGAACAAGATCATAACCGTCAACATCGTGGCCAGAGAGGGCAACATAGGTAACCTGCGCATTAAAGAGTCCCTAATAATAGCCAATACATCCGCCAATCAACAGTCGACATGAGCTAAACCTAGATTACATAACAGAATAGACAACGCTAACGCGCACATGACACACACTCGCCACAACAACAAAGCCCATACACACGGACAAATAGTAACAATAACCACGCACACACACTTCTCCCTCCCGGAGTAGTAGCGGAGGCGCTTATCCCAAACCGCAAACCAGGATAGAACACACACACACACACACACACACACACACACACACACACACACATATATATATATATATATATAATAAGGTAGATTTAATTACAACACCATACGTACATAGACACAACGAGCAAACACCACCAGATAAATCAGATAGATAAAACAACAGCAATGAAACTGATACTCTTTGACCCGGTCACAAAGTCATATGATCTCCCAGAATGGTGGATTGCTATGTGTTGTCAGTTTTTCAATATGGCAGTGAATGCTGGACAATATCATCGAAAATGAGGACAAAACTGGAAGCAGCGGAAATGTAGTTCTACAGAAGGATGCTGCGGATATCGTGGACTGGACATGCAAGCAACGATGAGGTGTTGGAAAGAATGACAACAAAAAGGAAATTAATACTGAGCATCAGGAAGAGACAACTGAAGTTCCTGGGACACGCAATGAGGAAGGAGAGCTTGGAGAACCGGATACTGACTGGCCAGATAGAAGGAAAGAGAGATAGAGGAAGGCAGCGGATAACATATTTGCAGGGCATGATCAGGTGGATGACGGAACGGTGGTTGCCAGGAGTAACAAGGAACAAACATACTAAGAGCCACAAGGGATAGGGAGACGTGGAGAACCATGATCGCCTACGTCCTGAAGGGACAGGGCACATAGAAGAAGAAGAACTTTTTTTATAAACCATGTTTTCTATCTGGGTCATATAAAAGTTAGAGAAGTACGAATAGAGATGGTTTCCCATGTAACTTCGTTAGTTTGCATGTAAATATTGCCATTATGTTTGTAGACGGGAACTGTAGTAGTTTAGTATTTTTTTTTTTTTTTTTTTGAGAGTATTGGATTTGATGGATTGGGGGTGGAATTGAATTATGTTTGTTTATGAAGTTAAGGATTATATCGATGGATACTGCAACAAGGACATTAATAAATAAATTTTCAACGTCGAGTGACGCGTGGTTACCTAGGTTTTGCGTTGTAGATTTAACAATTTAGGAATATTGACAATTGGTATATAGGTGACAAATGGTCGTAATGGGTATCCGGGTTTGTGTGTTTTAACATTACCGTACAAGTATCCGGGTTGATAATGGCGAGTATTTTAATTTTCCAAGGATACTACACACACACACACACACACACACACACACACACACACACACACACACACACACACACACACACATTTCAGCAGTAAGTGCGATCTAAAAAATGATCATTAACTGAATTTTGACAGAAATTTATTTCATTAATTTTCGTAATTTACATGTTTTTGTCATAGCTTTGTGCTTTACACATGCACATACGTGTATATATATATATATATATATAAACTGACTATTCTCGTTTTCCGAAACTAGGGCTGCTAGCCAATTCCTCTTCCAGACGTCTGCTCAGGCACATTAGCGTTTGTTCAATATGCAAAAAGCTCCCCTGCAGTTTATACTGCAACTGTTCGGAGTCAACCTTAGTTAACGTTTCTGGGAGAGAACTCATAATCTCCCATGATAAGCTGTTTGAACAAAAGAACGCCAGTACGCTCAAAACCTCGGTCAGGTTAACTTAGGACTTGATGCTAGCACAACCGCCGGCGGCTTCAGAACAGATTCATCTAACGAATTTTACTCACAGTGCTTGGTTCAACCCGTCGTATGGTTTTCAGCCAGTTCCCAACAGGGCCACACGCCGCGATTGTTTCCCCAGACCGACAGCATCAAGAAATCATCCCCCTGACAAATCGAACAGGGTGAGATTTGAACCCCGGTCTCATCATCGAAACGCAAACGTTCTAACACCACAGTCATATGTATTATGTTTTTTATTGTTATGCCACTGTTTTTTCAAGTGTGGTGCATTCAAGTTCTGTAACCAAATTAAACTTCACTCACACAATAATTATCTAAACTTATTTATAAATGGAACTTTGTGTGTGTGTGTCTGTATCTGTGTGTGTATCCGTTACCTATAGACTCCGAAATGGCTGAACCGATTTTCTTGAAAATTTGCACAGTTGTACTATAAGCGTCTGCTAGTGTTCTTAGCTAGGTTTTATATCGAGGTATCCCCGATAAATATCGAAAATCGCTAATCGAAAAACTCGGGTTATAGAAGGAGTGGTTCGATTTTAATCAAATTTGATGCACTCATAGACAAAGACATAAGAAAGGATATTCAGAAGTTTCAAGGTTGCAGTTCTTACAATAGTGCAGAAAATCGATAATATATATACATATATAAATCGATACCAGGAAATTAAAATTTGACTTACATCCATTCAATTTTTCTTTCAGTCTACGGTTTCGCTTTAACTGGAAACAACTATTGCTTTTTAGTCTTTCGTGCCAACATCCAAAGAGTCTGAGCTCCAGGACCATGGATTAGTTTTAAAGCTTTCATTACACCCGAGCAACGCCGGGCTATACTGCTAGTTTAATATAAAACCGAATTCTCAACATATGATTAATAACAATACAACTGACAACTGCTATAAAAATCATGTGTGTGTGTGTGTGTGTGTGTGTGTGTGTGTGTGTGTGTGTGTGTGTGTGTGTGTGTGTGTGTGTGTGTTGTTAAATTGTAATAACTCAGTAGTTTATTGGTAGAAAGGCATTTTAGGCAAGCAGGTTTTTCGTGATAAAATGCCCGATATCAAGATAAGGATAGAATTAATGTGGAGAACTTTATCACTTAGCTAAACAGTGTTATTTCAGTCATACCGACTTTGAGGTTTCGTGAGGGCATCAGTTGTGATGTCTTCACTCTTCAGGGGTTTTGTTTTTTTAACACTCAACCACACTCAACCACAACAAAAAACAAAACAAAAAAGAAAAGACAAAAAAAGAAAGCGATAAAGGAGCAACTAGATAATAAGACAATAAACAAATGAAACAATCACACACTAAGTTCACAAATAATGCAAAAAAACAACACGTATACACTGGAGAACCCAACCACTTAAACATGGTCTTAAAAATGTTAAGCATATATACTGACACGGTAAAAAAGAAGCCGACCCAACACAGTAAAAAGAGGTCAACTCTTTAAAAAGCATTTAAGCAGATATGCGCTTTAGCGCTTTAAAATAAGATCAGCACAATAAAAAGAAAATAAAAAACAATTAACCACTTACAAATCCTATACCACTTAAGAAACAACATTCACCGTGCAAAAAGAATCATTCGCACATAAAGTTTTTTTCCTATTTTTTTATTGTATTATTGTTGAACCAGATTATACTTCTTTTTCTGTTGTTTTTGTTTTGTTTGTTTTCTCTTGTGTATTTAAACTTAGTTAAATATCCGTTATTTCATAATGCTGATTCGCATACTTCTTTGTTTTCAGTGAATATTTTAATGATGGTGGAATTCGTCGATATTCTTTTATTTATGGATATAGGCATCTGTTTGAATACATTAAGAGGGTAATTTTGTTAATATATATGGGGTTGTTTACATTTCTGTATGCTTAGTATGTATTGTTGATTCTTGTCTACACTATCTCCTTATTATATATGTGTGTGTGTGTGTGTGTGTGTGTGTGTGTGTGTGTGTGTGTGTGTGTGTGTGTGTGTGCACGAATTTTTCATATAACTAAAATACAGCAGTAACAAATTATAATTCAACATGATTTACTCACTTTCCTTTATTAGACATTAAATTATATCACTGAGCATACTTCATAATTTAATTACATTTTCAAGGAAACTGATGAATATTTATGGGCGTTTGTTAAATTGCTTATTTTTGTCTTTATTAATTCACACACACGCATATATATATATATATATGTGTGTGTGTGTGTGTGTGTGTGTGTGTGTGTGTGTGTGTGTGTGTGTGTGTGTATACATATATTGAGAAGAAATCACATAATTAAACGGTTATAAATACAGAATTTAGTTCAGCAATGTAAAATAAAAAGTTACAATTGCCTCCTTCAGACAGTTGATTAATAAATAAATATTAATTCCACTCATAATATTTAAAAAACAAAAACCGTTTGTACCAAAGGGATTTTGAAACGGGAATTTTTTTTTCTTTTTTTTTTTTTAATCAGGTCACCCCGAGCAAAGCAGTAACGCCACTGATGCGCAGGGTCTATGTAAGAGTGAAAAGATTGGAAAAGAAAAAGTCGGAAACCACATCCTAAACAGGGAACAAGGGATAAGCCTCTTTACCTGTTCAATAGATGTGGGTGGAGTGTGAACCGAGCGATAGTTTATCTACTCCAATTAAATAAATTGAGTCATTTATTCATGAACGGTCTGAACGAAGCAATTTTTTAAAAATTTCTTAATGTTTTTATTTTTTTTATTTGCTATTCTGTGGCAGTGATCTTATTTGAGATTGTTTGGCTTTATTTTTATTATTACTGTGCATACGTGAATTGAATAGGCATCCTCTTCCGCCTTGGTATATTTGAGCGCTTAATGGTTCCTTTTTTATATCATGGTTGTGTTATTCGCTTTCTTGTGTCTATTTGGGCGTATTTTTTCCATTTGGTGGTTGTTATTTTATTATTTTTTTTGTGATTGGATGTTCTTATATAGTATGTTTATATATATATATATATATATGTGTGTGTGTGTGTGTGTGTGTGTGTGTGTGTTTATATATATATGTGGTAGTTTTGTGTTTTAATTTTGTTGTTATTTATTGTTATTTGCATAACAAAATAGATATTTGGTGCATGTCTACACTTTCCCATTATTTTGTGTCTTTTACTTAATATTTAACTTCGTTTTTTAAGCTTATTATTGGTGGTTTCTCTTCTAAACACAGTTTGCAACTTTTGCTATTGCGTCTGTGTGTTGGTGCTCTTTTTACTATTTCTCATTTAATTTTCGTGGTAATGTTATCTTCCTTCAGGTTCAAGCAAGAATAAGCCACTTAAAAAAGACACTCACTCTCGCGTACATTAAAAAGCAGTAAAAGAACATTAAAAAGCAATAAAAAGAAATATAACACCTGCACAATAAAATAAAAAGAAACGAAAAGAAAATGACAACCAACCAATCGCAAATAAGACCACTCCCACAAAATATCAAAATATACTAAGCTCCATATAAATAAGAAGAAAAAAAACGGGACACAACAGCAAAACAAAAAAAAAACAACAACTCTGATAAGTGAAAACATTATAACGATGCCCTCGTGAAATTTCGAAGTCGGCAAGAACCTGGTTCAGTTAAAGTAACAAGTTCTTTGCGTCAAACCTATCAATGATCTATCGCCACCCCGACATTGAGCATTTTACGGTAAAAAAAAAAAAAAAGTTTGAAAAAATATCTTTTGTCAATAAAACTAATGAAAAAACAATAATCCTGGCGCTAATATTTATCAAAACTCAACAATATATATATATATATATATATATATATATATAATATTAACTATAGTAATTACAATACCAATAGTAATAGAACTAACTCTGCCAAAACTAGTATTAATTAAACTATAATTTAAATCGTCTTGTACAACCCACCGAGGACGAACTCGGAGGAAGAAAGGGAAGTAAAAAAAGAAACAAACGAAGTACATGAACAAAAAGTCAAGCACCCGTAAGAAAGAAAAGAACCCCAAGACGAAAACCCTAATACTAAAGCGCTCAATAAGAAAGTAGTGCAACAAAAATCAATTTACACTGACGCAGGGTGAAATCTACCTTGCTTAGATTTTATATATATATATATATATATATATATATATATATATATATATATTAAATGAGCATTTGAATTTCTGACATTATCTAGCCTCAAACATTAGCCATTAAGCGCAATCCTACGTTAGACTCGAAGCAGAAGCAGACTTTTATGAATCATCATAGAGAATCAAATTCCTTGGATATTTGCAAAAATTCAAGCAAAAGATAACTTGAAAATCCTCGACTACTTTATAAACAAAATTTCTCAAAATTCATACATGTATATAGACTTTATATATATATATATATATATATATTTTAATCTTATCACCCCGAGCAAGGCGGTAACGCCACTGATAATCAGGGGGCTACTTAAGAGTGAAAAGATTGGAAAAGAGAAAGCCGGAAACCTCATCCTAAACAGGGAACAAGGGATGAGCCTCTTCACCTGTTCAATAGACGTGGGTGGAGTGTGAACCGAGCGATAGTTTAGTCTATCTACTTCAATGTATATATATATATATATATATATATATATATATAATAGCATATCAATATATATATAAGAAATGATAAGCAATTCGTAAAACCAGAAAGGATAATCCCAAACAATTATCTAATTTATGCAAAATATTAGCTAGAAAAAAACAGAGTGCTCGGGTCTGACGAGAGCGTTTGTCGTTTATATAATTGCCGGAATAAATTCTGGACTTATAACCAATTAACCTTTTCTGTTGTGTTTTCTTTCATACAGACATACATATATACAAATATAATCTTTGGCAAGTAACGGATTTTGATTTAATCTATATATACATATGTTTGATTTAATATATATATATATATATATATATATATATATATATGATTTAAGCAATGCTATATATATATAACATATATTGATATAAGCAATGCTATATATATATATATATATATATATATATATATATATATATATATATCGAATAAAGGGATAGGGTTGTTCCAATGAGTGTAATTAAAAGAAAAAGATTTCCTTACAGAATTCACTTCAAAAACTAGTAATTTTTACGGACTTCCAAAGGTACACAAATCAAACGAAATAAAGACAGCTATCCAGGAACAAAACTCGGAATACATCCACACCCCAAACCCTAAAGACCTCAAATTCAGACCAATTGTAGCGGGACCAGTCTGCCCAACAAACAGACTGAGCAATCTAATAGACAAACTATTACAACCTTACACCACCAAAATAAAAAGTTACATCAGAGATAGCATACATTTCTTAAATTTCCTACCAAAAGAAGTAAACCCTAATACACTCTTAGCAACTTTTAATGTTAACAGCCTGTACAGTAACATACCCCACGAACTAGGAAAACAAGCAATTTCATTTTGTATAGAAAAACACCCAGAAATACTTCCCACACGCTTCTCAAAGGAATTCATTCTACAAAGTATAGACCTAATTTTACATAACAATTCCTTTCAATTTGACAACAAGAATTATATACAAATGATAGGCACCGCGATGGGGACAAAAATGGCACCTACATACGCAACACTCACCCTAGCATATCTAGAAGAAGACCTATACACCCAAATAGGACATAAATATGGGGAAAATATAAAAACAGAATTCACAAAATCGTGGAAAAGATTCCTGGATGACTGTTTTATCCTTTGGAAACCATCATGGGGAGATATTAACAAACTACACAACACACTGCAACAACTACACCTCAAAATTAAGTTCACACTAGAATATAGCTATAAAGAATTAGCTTTTCTAGACATACTAATAATAAAAAACGAGAGCAACCACATCATCACAGACATTTACCACAAACCCACAGACACCCAACAATACCTCCACTTCAGGAGTCACCATCCAAAAAGTTGCCTAAAATCCATCTTCTATTCCCTAGCACGACGAGTTTGCACGATAGTGAGTGACGAAACCCTACGCAAAATACGCCTAGAGGAATTACGAAAAACATTAAAAATGAGAGAATATCCCACACCACTAATAGACAAGGGTTTCCAACTAGCAAAAAAGATACCATTAGAATCACTCCGGAACACGAAAAAACAACAGGAAAAAAATAGCAAAAAACGAAAACATACTAGCATACGTTTCCACTCACAACAAAAACAATCCGGAATTATTCACTAGGATTAAAACCCACATAGAATTACTAAACAACAATGAAAAAAATCAAAAAATCTTAGAGACAACCAAAATTATCAATAGCAAACGCCAGCCCCAAAATTTAAAAGACATCCTCACCTCATCAAAATTTGAACAACAACACACAATACAGGGGGTCACAAAATGCAACAAAAAAAGATGTGGGGTTTGCAAAATAATAATAGAAGGAAAATATTTCCAGTTCGAAAACGCAACTACATTCGAAATAAAATCGGATCTAAGCTGCAACTCGAAAAATGTAATTTACGCTCTGAAATGTGACAGATGCACAAAAATATACATAGGAGCGACACAATGCTTAAATCATCGTATCTCACTTCATAAGAGCAATATCAGATTATCACATAACAGGAAATTATATGTCTCTAAACATCTACATGAATGCAGTAACGGCCTATTTTCAGTCAAACCAATCTATCAAAATATTAATTATGAGATCCTGCTAATGCAGGAAGAAAGATTCATAAAAAAAATACAAACCTTCGCTCAACAAAACAACATAAAAAACAAACACGCTTTTCAGAAACACGCATACATATACTCATAGATAAAAAAATACACACACCAATCTCAAAAGCAACTCCAATTCATACTAAATAAATAAAAACACCCACACACGCAAACAGACACATAGAGACACTCACTCACAGAATACAATCCAACTAACACACACCAAAAAACACACAGAAACACGCATACATATACACACAATAAAAAACACGCATACATATACACACAATAAATGAAAAACACCCACACACACAAACGAACATAAATAAAAGAGGCCCTCACACACACACACACACACACACACACACACACACACACACACACACACAAAGACACAAAATATCACCAAACCCATAAGATAATAAAGAGGCGCCAGAATGCCTTAAGACAAAACTTTACCCTTTCATCTGTTTGTTTATTTATTTAACTGGTCAACCCATTAGGACACATGCTGACAGAGAAAAGAGACGATTCAAACAGCATTGAACTCACATTATTCTAATTTAATTTATTTTATTATATACTTTTTTATTTGCTTACTGTCCTTATTTTTGTATATATATTTTTTACTGTTCTTATTTTCCACATACTTCCTATTAACTTTAAACAGAATGATCAGATACTCAGAGAAACCCAAACGTAAAACAACGACTTTGTTCGCCTGAAGAGAGTCAATTTCAAACTCGAAACACGTGTAGCGCAAACCATGACAAATTAATACTCCATAACTTGTATGAACACCAAACAATAAATATATATTTTAAAGAAAACGTTCACGGCTTCTCACACTTTTTATTTTATATATATATATATATATATATATATATATATATATATATATATATATAAACAGTGCTGACCTAGAAATCAACACTGCATGATGAGTAGCAGTTTCATACCTTAACCTATAGTCTGAACAAACTGTCGATCATGAGGTCTTCTCACTAACCTTTGACAAATACTTCTGTCTGACCAATATCACTAATAAATCTTGGATTAGCCCGTGATATGGTTTTCAAGTACTTTTCAAAGGTCACCGTCCTGACAAATCGATCATGATGTGATTGGAACCCGCTTTTCATTGCCGGAAAGCAAACTTTCTAACCACACACACACACACACACACACACACACACACACACACACACACACATATATATATATATATGGACCCTGAGATCAAAACCAAACGCTGACAGTTAACCTCAGTGCCAATTTATATTTACATAGGTTCTGTCTCTGATATTGAGCATTTTAATCCATAAATATAGCATACCTTAAAATTACTGAATATTATATATATCCGCAGACATATCTGTTTCGCTGTATCACAGCTTATCAGTACGGTTAGACATCCAATTGCTTCTAGTCAGGATTGAAACCCGACCGAATTGGCGTCAGTCAGCGATTATATATATATATATATATATATATATATATATATATATATATATATATGATATGATATGATATGATATAATAGGGGCATAAAAACGTTTATAAATTAAACATCTTTCGCATTTATTTAAGCTTCATCACAAATTGTTGGAAATGTTTTTTTAAGGCGAAATATCTTAGATTTATAAACGTTTCCTATTTAAATCTTATTCTGTCTTTCTGTCGGGTTTAATCCATACTTGATTCCAATTCATATGTGTCTATGTGTGTGGGTGGGTGTGTGTGCGCGCTCGCATAGTTGCGTACGTGTGTGTATCAATATTTAGATAAAGATAAGACTATATGTTTACAAATTTATATAAATAGGTAGAGAGTGGTTGTGTGTGTGTGTGTGTGTGTGTGTGTGTGTGTGTGTGTGTGTGTGTGTGTGTGTGTGTGTGTGTGTGCGAGAGAGAGAGCGGAAAGAGACTATGTACTTTTTCAAATATTTAATTTATTTATAGAGAGCGACTATATACTTTTTCGTATATATGTATATATATATATATTTGAAAAGTATATATATTTCTCAAATGATGTGTGTGTATGTGTGTGTGTATTAAGATACAAATAATATTATCAGTCATGCTATGTTATTTTTTATTTTTTTATTTTTCTTAACAGAAAAAAAACTTCATAATAAATTCGACACGTCGAAAAGCTGAGACGATTAAAGCTAAAAGCAGCGGGCGTATCACGAGGAGAAGCAGCAAAAGTATCAACAACGACATCGCCATTATTCTTATAGCCATCATCATCATAATTATCACTAACGTCAAAACAAACCACTGCTATTCTTACCGCTATCATCATCAACAACAACTGTAGCAGCAACAGCATTAAAAGCATCACTGCAATATTACGCTATCATCGTGGTCGTCGTCGTGGTCGTCGCCGTCGTCGTCCTTCGTCGTAAGTGACGAGTTGTTCTTTGGTTTATATATCAATTTATCGGAACGCCATAAAATATCTCCCAGTTTTTACGAATCGTCGATCTGTGGAAAACCATAGAATAGAGAGAGAAAAGGACTTCCTCGTCCGTAAAAGGATACAACAGAAAAAAAAACAAAAAAACTTCTACCTTTTTCAATTCCTTTACTTGACAGGCAAAATAATCCAAAACTACTTAAACTATGATCTAAAAAAAAAAATAATCGAAAATGCATACAATTTCCTGTTATTATTCTCAATACACGCAACCTTCTTATTCTTGCGTGTTGTATCATTTTCATTAACTATTTCTACTACTACTACTCGTAAACGTAGTGGTAGTAATATTAGTATTCCTGTAATAGCCGTTATGAGGACTTCCTAAAAGGTAATTGTCGGCTACTCGGTTTGCCCTTACCGCACATGTACCAACCTTCTGATAATCTACCTACGTACTTTAAATCACTGCTAGCCCGCGTTTTTGACACGACCCTAACCAAGCTAATCTCCCTTCTGGCGTTGTATATAATAACACGAAGCGCTAAATACAGTAGCCTGACACAGATAACAAGGATTTACACATTACACAAAATATCGGGAGTTTTGGATACTAACTCTAATTCTTTCGACAAGGAATCATTTATAATTCAGGATTTGTTGCGAGGATATTGAAGCTGTTATTGCTTACTTCCGTCTATCAAAAAAAAAAAAAAAAAAATAGTGTTTGTTGTGACACAATTTCCCTAATTTTTTTTTTTTTGTTCATTATTTTTACATTCATTTGTTGATTGTTTTTTATGCACCCGTCTAAGTCTGAAAATTTATCCCCCTTTTTTCTTTTTCTTTTTTTTAATATTCTTTTATTCGGATTTAATTTCTAAATTTTTCGTTCCATCAATTTGTATTTTCTTATTCCACTTTCATTCATTCATCCATTCATTCAATCTATTTTTTGCTTTCATTCATTTATTCATTGTAATTTTCTTCAATTGCATTTGCCTTCGTTCCGACTTTGGCTACTTTCTTTATTCCAATCGTGTAACTTTTTTGAATGCGTCTCGTTAATGATATTTAATAAGCTAAACTTATTTACAAAAGAAAAAAAAATAAATGACATTCGATATAAAAAAAATAATATCTTTGTTAAAAAAAATAAATAATAATTATAATAATAATAATAATGTTAAAAGTGAGAAAAAACCTGGAATCACACCCACCAAAAAACAGGGTACTTTACTACTTCAACCGATTTAGTTGATAACGAACGCTTCCTAGTAATCGCTGTCTGGTAGGACCGATTTCCTCACCAATGCAAACATGGCGGCGAAATTGAAGAGATTCAAAACAGTTTTTATTTTTTCTCTGCTTCTTATTGGCACGTGGACACTATATAATATGTTTACCACATCACCTCCTGAGTTCATGGTCGGTGATGCCGGAGGCGAGTGCCACTTGCCCGACATCGATCCCTTCGACAAATCGATCTCTAAATATGTCTTCCATATTAAACCCCTTAAATGCAAAATTAAAAGTGACCTGACATTTATCGACAAAGACAGTTTAGTGAAGATTAATGCTACAGCTTGTCTTGAAGCAGGGTTCGATCCCAACACTATGAACTGCAGCTACGAAGGTGTCTACCGAACTAAGGACGACGACAATATAGCTTTTAAGTCAAGTATGCCTCTATTTATGCCAGGAGAGGTGCCTTATGATTTTTTCTTAATCACCTGTCGGGACGCCAAAGGGCGCGCATACTCAAACCTTCACGCACACGTTTCCAAAAAGACTTTCTCCAAGACGCTGCGTCAAGTACCTACGGACCAATGCAGCTCGACATCCTATAATTTGCTTATCTTCGGCCTTGATTCCATCTCGCGACTCAATGGTATTCGTAAACTGCCAAAGACCTACGGTTATTTGACCAAAACTCTTGAAGCTTATGATTTTCGTGGTTACACTAAAGTTGGTGCTAACACCTTTCCAAACATGGTGCCGATTTTAACTGGTAAGTATCCTAACCAACTGAATAAGACACCACCTTACAATGATTTTTATGACGGTTACCCATTGATATGGAAAAATTTTTCCCGCTGCGGTTATGTATCCCTGTTTGCTGAAGATGCTCCGAAGATAGCCACTTTTAATTATCTGGACAAAGGTTTCCATGAACAACCGACTGACCACTATATGCGACCATTTTGGCTATCTTTTAAGAACCAACATTATATTAAAGATATGCTGTCACCGATTTGGTTGGCCCTCGAGAGCCGAAAGGTCTCCGTGGGGAAAACATTCGATCTTTGCGTTGGAGGAAGTACCAAACACCAGGTCGTTATTAAGTATTTTTTAAGTTTTCTGAGACGTTACTACGGAAAATTTCCAATGTTTTCTTTATCCTGGTTAACAGAAATTGGACACGAATACCTAAATACTGTGGAAGCTGGTGACGAGGATTTCTATCAGATGTTAAAAACACTTCACGATGAGGGTTTTCTAAACAATACTTTTCTTTTCTTTATGAGTGATCATGGTCATCGTTTCGACTGGTTCCGACAGACCTTAATCGGCCGCATCGAGGATAAAATGCCACTGGTGTTGCTGAAAATTCCTGACAAATTCAAGGCCAAATATCCAGGAATAGCAGCAAACATTATGGCGAACACTCAGAGGCTAGTATCACCATTCGACACGCACGAGACAATAAAAGATGTTCTTCAGGGAAACTTCCGTTCCCGAGAGGAGGCTGCCAAACAGCCTGGCCCGACAAGCGAAATGACGGCCAACATATTAAAGCCCTATAGTTTCTTTAGTCGCGTTCCTAAGAGACGGACGTGTGCCCAGGCCGGTATACCGGAAGAGTACTGCGCATGTTACAAATCAGCTGTTGTGAACCTCGAAGAAAAGGTCACTTCCTCTATTGCTAACTTTGTATTGCAAAACACGATCACACGGACGGACCATTGTCGAAACAAATGCGCGAAATATGAACTGTTGTCAGTTAAGTATATTCAGAAAAGGGAACCAATGGGACGGCTAAAACTCAAGTCACAGCCAACATTTTGGGGTTTTAGCTGGACGCCCGAAGAACCGGTAAGTCTGTATATTATTGCAATAGAGGTCAATCCAGGTCAAGCTGTGTTTGAAACAACCATCAGTATGCGGAGCGACAACAATATGGAAATTCTAGGTGAAATTAGTCGAATTAATCGATATGGAAACCAATCACATTGCATGACCGAAAAAGAAATGCGGCCATATTGTTTTTGTTTATGACATAATATCATATTTAGATGTTTTTTCCCTTTGATATTTTTCGCTAATTATTTGCATCGGTTAATATGTCATATTGAAGTAAAGTACTTTTTTAACTAAAGCTAAATATAAGCTTTTTTAAGTATTATTATTATTATTATTATTATTATTATTATTATTATTATTATTATTATTAAATACTTAATTTTTAAAATACAGGGCGTCCATAAACTTTCTGTACAGAAAAATATTCTACCTTCTCGGGTGGTCATTTTCATAAACATTCAAGAATCGATAATAAATAAACTTTTCACATCTACCTGAAAAGACAAACAAAAGTGAATTAATTAAAAGAACAATATATATATATATATATATATATATATATATATATATATATATATATATATATATATTAAATAGTTTTAATAATTTTTTTTTTTTAGCATATGCAAAGAAATGCATTGATGTAACAATTTGATGAGGCATAAAGGTTAGCATGCTTGTCTCGCTAGATCCTCACTGCTTGTATCACATCTAAGCTACGATTAGAAAATCACCAAAGATGTGTATTGATGGTTTAACCCCTACTGGATACAATAAAATGTCGAAGTTGTACAGATAATCTATGGACGTAAGAAAAAAAACAAAAACAAATAGGTATCCTGTATAGATTTCCAGGGCAATTTTATGAGCACCCTGCATACTATCATTTAAGTTTCCAATATGCGTGTGCGTGTGCAGGCTGTAATGGTTGTATATTTCTCACCAGTTCAGGTCAAATCATGTTTTGGACATTGATTTTCAAAGCAGGCAGGTTTTCATCACCTGAACCATTGGCCCAACGCATCTTTTTTTTATTTTTTCATTCTATCTAATGTAAAGAAAAAAGTGTCGATTGTTATTTGAATTTATGAGTCACGTGTATTGATTCTCATCAAGGAGAAAATTATTACGATTTTTATAAAATATCGTTCTTGAAATGAATGTATCAAAAAGATTTCCTGATAGTGTGATCTAGTGTAGATGAGGATGATCTATGATCCAGACTAAGTAACTTTGATCTATGATCTAGTGTAAGGAACTTTGATTTGTGATCCAGCGTAAGTAAACATAATCTATGATCAAATGTAAGTAACTTTGATCTATGATTCAGTGTAATGAATTTTGATCTATGATCAAATGTAAATAACACTGATCTATTATCCAATGTATTAAATTCATCCAAACTATGTGTGTGTGACTGTGAAAATGATACATGCACAAATCATGTTACCAATTAAAGAGAAAACGTAATAGATGTTTCCATTTTGGCAATAATCCTAAGAGGTGTTGATTGGTGTTTTGAGATTAAGTATTTTGCCTGTTTGATAAGTGGACTCTCCTGGTCTTCTATCAGTGTAAACAGCATCCAGTAACATTTATTTGTTCTATAGACTGTTGCTTACCAAATAAAGAGGATGAAAATGGAGACTGTTGAATGGGAGATACATTTAAGTAAGGCCAGAGAGCCCGGAAGCTGGTAGATAGTGATCGAAACAAAAAAGATAAATAAACTACGGTGAAAGATACATCCTAGGATGTTATGGAATATGTTCAATAATATAAGCATGACCTCAAAATGCCATTGTGAATTATCTTTTTCTTTTTCTTTTTCTTTTTTCTTTTTTCTTTTTTCTTTTTCTTCTTCTTCGCTGATAAGTGGTGTGGACCCAAAATAGGTCCGAAAGAAAACTTGATCTCGGGTATTAGTGAATCATATATATTTAAACAAATACAAACAGTGTTAAACGTCAGTCGGACTGCCAAGTATTAGACCGGGGTGACTCAACCCAACTCAACTCAACTCAACCCCGAGAGGCATAATTTCTCCGTGTTCATAATAATAGGAAGAGTTCATTATAATCCAAAAAGGGTAGGTCACATAACAATAAGTATCACAAATTTTTGTTCAGTGTAAAGATTTAATAAAGGAAGGTTTTAACCCAACAGCAGTAATTTCCTCATTACACTAAAATGGAGTGTCAGTTAAGTGCCATACGTGATACATGCTTGGGCGATCATGTCTCCAAAGAGACATGACTGACTGAGCAGATGATTATCCCGCAGAAGGCTGCCATTGCTTTCTGCGGTAGACTGGTTGCCGACCAAGGCTATAGAACCCAATCTGTCCTGTTATTTAATCCATAACTGGAAGGAATAGACGGATTAATACCTTTCCCAAGGGTATTTGCGCGCAAGTGAATGTAATGAATTCAGCTGGAATTCGAACTCGGCTCCCCGATTTCTCGTTCCGAGCCGATATCCAATGCATCACAACGCACAACCTAAAATGGAGTGTAGTCGGATAATAAGGCCAGTAACACATTGGTCGAGGGAAATGGACGATTTTGTCCTTAGCTGCTTTGCACACGTATGGGGACCACACATCCAACTGTTCTTATGTCACATCCTGCCATTATTTAAATGTCATAAAGTAATATTATTTTTTTAGGTTAAAAACGTTGATTATTTTTTTTTAGTTCTTTTTTTTAGACAATTTACGATACAATAATTATCATGAAATGAGTTTCTTTTCTTTACGAAAACGTTTTTCTTAAAAATCAGATATAAATATTTCCTAGAAAGGTACACTTATATTTCAATTTCGAATAATTTTTTGAACAATTTAATGTTCTCCTATTAATCGTTTGTTTTTTGGTTTTAAGTGCGGTAAAAAAAATATTTACGTCAACAAAATTCACCGCTCCCATAAATACAAGGTCCTTTTCTTCAATATGAACTTTGTTAAATATTCACCAATTGTGTACGTCCAACACTCCTTGCTTCTCCAATAAATAAAAAAAGTAACAAGAAAAACTGTACTACTGATGCTGATGTTATTCCAACCTGTTTTAAAGCGGAAAAAAACCATAACGACCTTCATTCGTTCTTTTTAATATTGTTTATTGCTATGAAATCTTTGTTTATTTTCTGAAATTCCTTCTTAGCATTTTTAAAGCGGTGGGAATTCGTTTTACACGGATCATCGTTCTTCACACACGTTGACATTTTTGGAAATTCTTTTTCTTTCGTCTTTTTTGCAAATAACAGACATTGTTTCGTATATTTTTTTATGAAACAAGTTCATCAAAACGCGTATATACACATTCAAATGTTACATTTTTATATCTTAAAAAAAAACTCATTGAAACTTGTCTATCAGTATATTGCTGGTATCTATGTATGCATATTGTACTTCCTCTGAAACAATGCCGTAATATACACACACACATATATATATGTAAAGTTATAAAGTTATCCAATATTGGATTTTTCAAATTGAATATTTTAAGGATCACATTGATCTTTAATGCTGACATTTAGGGATCGTATTCGATCCGGTCCTTTGGGAAGGAATTTTTTTTTTCTTTTTTTAATACACTATGTATAATTGTTTTATGGTCCCTTCTACACACATTCTCTTTCTTTCTCTTTCTCCCACTTTCTCTTTCTCTTTCTCTTTCTCTTTGTGTATGTCTGTGTGTGTGCGTGTATGTGATTTTCTCCGGCTTATTTCTTGTTTCTCTTTTTTTTCTTTTTTACTTTTCTCTCCTTGACAATCACTCCCACATCACTCAATCACAAACATTTTTTTCAATCTTATTTGTTTTCTTTATATAAAAGTTGTAAGCAAAATGAGTAAATGAGAACAACTACATATTTTTTTTAATGGCCATGCGTGAGTAAAAAGCAGAATAACACTGGAGATATAGGAGACTCTTGTTGGTTTAAAGTACAATGAAGATACAAAAGTACATGGTTTTATATATATATATATATATATATATATATATATATATATATATATATGTATGTATGTATGACCTGTTGGCATGAATTTTTAAGGTCATTAAAATATTTTTGTTTTTGTCTTTGATCAACTGATATTCTCTATGCAAATCAATGTAAACGAACTAAAATTTATATTATCAACTGTAATATCTTTTTGTTTAATATTTGAATACATTTTTATAAATAAATGTTCTTTTTTAAACAACTGCTTCTTTTTCGTCGATTAATATGTTATTTAACGACTAAATCATCGATGTTGACTGCATAACTGCACACGGTATACGTGAATGTATATAATTACAATTCACAAATGAATTTTTATTGCATTTTACTCGAGTTCTTTCTTTTTCGCTTGCGTATACACTGCAAAATGTATTCACACATTTGCCTTCACACATACACACAAACAGATGTGTGTGTGTGTGTGTGTGTGTGTGTGTGTGTGTGTGTGTGTGTGTGTGTGTGTGTGAAAATGAAACAAAGTGTAAAAATTTTTTGTCTGTGCTTGTGTCAATGCTGCAAAGTGTGTGTGCATATTTATTCAAAGGTATGCACCCACTTGTCTTCACACATACACACAAATATTATATATAATATTCCATTTGTAAACTAGTTATTACGCAAATATTAATTCACATGGAAAATATTCGAAAGTTCTACAATATTGTATTGAACACTTTTTAATACAAATGCGCACTGGTCTAATCTTATTATGACCAGAAACTAAGTAATTAAACAATCTCTCTCTCTCTCTCTCTCTATATATATATATATATATATATATATATATATATATAAAGTCCAGAAAGTTTGTCACTTTAACTGAGCCGACTTCAAAGTTTTGTGGGGACACAATTGTGGTGGTTTCTCTCGTCAGGACCGGTTTGCCATTAGGTCCCGGTTTTTCTTGTTTATATAGAGCATGGTGTGATTTTAGTGTGAGTGGTCTTCTTTGTGATTGGTTGATATTGTTTTCCTTTTTGTTTATTGTTCCTTTTTATTTTTATTGTACTTGATTAAGGTGTTTGGTTTATTTTTACTGTTTTTCTTTATAATACGCAAGAATGGGCGTTCGCTTAATAGCTTTATATTTTTATTTTGGGTTGGGCTCTTTTGTTGTACTGACCTTTTTTATTGGTCTGACTTTTTCGTAACGTTTTGGTATGTTTTGCCGCGTGACGGTTTATTTTTCTGGTTCATAGTTCGATGTTTGTGGTTTTCTGTATATATTTGTTTGTGGGCTTTACGTGTGTTTGTTTTTCGTTTGGTAGTTGTGCTATTTTCTACTTTTGTCGTGGTTGAGTGTTTGTATATAATTTTATTTTTATATTTATATTATTTGTAGGCTTTGGTTTTTATTTTTTTCTGTTTATCGTCGTGATTGAGTATATGTATATTTGTATTTATATATTTTTTTTAATTTTTTGATGTATATTTTTTGTTTGATTTTGTTATTGATTGTTATCTGTGTAGCAAATATCTACATTTTCCCATTATCTCGTTTCTTATGTTTAGGATCATCTTGAAGATGATTATTGCTAGCTTCTCTTCTAGGCATAATTTACAACTTCCTTACCACTCCTACAAAAATTACATCATACTCTATATAAACGAGAAAAAGCCGGAACCTAACGGCAAGCCAGCCTTGACGAGGAGGAACATCATAACGGCGTTACCACGAAACTTCGCAAGACGATATGAATCTGCCCAATTGAAGTGACAAACACTTTGTGATTATCAACGTTCTATCGCCACCTTGGAATTGAAAAAAAAACCCTGCTTTCCAACACACATTTTATCATTAAAGCCACTGAAAAACAACCTTACGCTAAACATTATCAAAATTAAACACTGTGTGTGTGTGTGTGTGTGTGTGTGTGTGTGTGTGTGTGTGTGTGTGTGTGTGTGTGTCTGTGTGTGTGTCTGTGTGTGTGTGGCTGATGAAACAAATAGGAAAATTTTATTAAAGCCATGTTTCACCGGAAAACCGTATGACCCCTATGGCTTTCCATTTATACTGAGGAAGCCAAAGAGGGCATACCTTTCTACGATGTCTTTAAGAAAATTTTCTTCTTGTTTCATCGTCTTTATATATATATATATATATATATATATATATATATATATATATATATATATATATATATGTATGCGGTGTAGATATAGAAGAATCCAAAGGAGTATAGCTGTATATAAAGTGGTAGGATAACTTTCTAGGAGAGCTCTAAATATATATGTATATAAATACATATACAGCAAATATATGTAAAACTTAAGACAGACACGTTATTCCATGGTTAAGTGGAAGCCTATTTTAGGCGAAACACATCCATTTATACCTGATTTGATATGGATCCTCTTTAATGCGCTGTATCTCTTCAAGATAAAAGCGATCATGACTCTCTAGAAATTCCTATCCTTTTTTTTTTTTTGCATTAAACAAGATTTGAAAACTTACAAAAATACCCCAAATTCCTATTCTGCCATCCATTTATTCAAGCTCGTTATGTAATATACTGGATGTTTCTCTCTGCCAACTTGCCTATCATAAGTCCTATATGTTAAAGTCTCCGAACCTTTTTTTTTTTTTTCCACATTGTGTCGCAGAAATTTAATCTGTTTTTTTCTAATTATAAGTACAATCTATATTCATGGCAAGTTGGCCGATAAAGTACATGTGCAATCTGGTGGGCCAGAAAAGGTTTTCTTGTTACTCATATATCATTCTAGGGGTGCAATAAATCGGAAGTTATTTAACGGTCTATTCTTTCGAAATGCATGTGGCGGGGGTACCCTTCTTTGGGGAACATTTCTGCCTGTCTTAAAAATCCACATTCGAAATACTCATGTTAACTTATTCACATAAATCTTTATTATTTCGAATGCTGAGTTTCAATTCAAAACGGACAATCGCTCCGACAACATAATATTTCTAAACAGGCCAGATAATCCCCTTATCTATCTATCTATCTATCTATCTATCTATCTATCTATCTATCTATCTATCTAACATTGTTAATAATATCTATCTATCTATCTATCTATCTATCTATCTATCTATCTATCTATCTAACATGGTTAATAATATCTATCTATCTATCTATCTATCTATCTTTGTTAATAATATCTATCTATCTATCTATCTATCTATCTATCTAACATTATTAATAATATCTATCTATCTATCTATCTATCTATCTATCTATCTCTCTAACATTGTTAATAATATCTATCTATCTATCTATCTATCTATCTATCTATCTATCTATCTATCTATCTATCTATCAGTCAGTCAGTTGAGTGCCATACGTGATACACGCTTGGGCGATCATATCTTGAAAGAGACATGACTGACTGGTTGCCAGGCAAGGCTATGAACTCAATCTGTCCTGTTATTCAGCCCATAACTAGAGGGAAGAGTCGGATTAATACCTTTCTAAAAGGTATTTGCGCGTAAGTGAATGCGAGAAATTCAACTTGAATTCGAACTCGGCTCCCCGATTTCTCGTTCCAAGTCGATATCCACTGCATCGCAACGCACATCCTATATCTATCTATAGTCGTGCTATTTAGGGCCGGCTCTATCGAGCACCATCGATACAGAGGGCACCATGATGCCGTCATGTCATGTTTTTGGAATGCACCAAATCCAAAGCTTATAAAGACAAAATTATGGTCGTTCATGACTCAAGAGAGATTCAATTCTTTTGCTATCTTATCAATAGAAAATGATCTTGTAGAGAAAAGAGATGTAGAAAGTGCCATAAAAAGATCTGAAAATTTAAATACTAGAAAGAAATGTTTTACGTAGGATAAGGAACGTTCTCTTTAGCTTGTATTCAGTTTTTATATTGGAATAAACTCGATATTCTACATTTTCAGTTTTTCTCCTTGTGAAAATTTTAAAATATTATACTTATAAGGGCGCTGAAGTTCAGCATGCCCCGGTGTACCGGCAACTCTAGGGCAATCACTATTGACATTATTCATCTGGAGAAAGAAAAATCCACACCTTCACACACACACACACACACACACACACACACACACACACACACACACACACACACACAGAGAGAGAGAGAGAGACACACACGTGTGTGTGTTTATTAATAAATATACATATTATCCTATGCATGTGTGTGTGTATTAATAAATATACATATTATCCTATGCAATCATCAGGCGCAAATTATAAACCTATAATATGCACCTGATGATTGTACAATGCATGAAACTCTGAGTCGTACTATAGACCTACGATAATATGTACATCTATTAGCATATACTTAATAGCTCTGTTATATTACATTTGAGCACTGTTTTATTAACACCAGAAAAATATTTATATATGTGTGTGCGTACCTGCGTGTATATCCATATTTATATCCACACCTATATATATATGTATATGTATATCCACACCTATATATATATATATATATATATATATATATATATATATATATAGTAAATCGAACTCACTACTCAGTTGTGAGAGGTTCTAGCGAGACAAGCTTGCTAACCATTACACCAGGAACAAAGAGTTTGTCTGTTTAATAGAGCAGTTCATGCCGACTACGAAATTTTCGTCATGACGTTCTCACTCGTCTAGGCTATCAACGCTCTAGCTACACCCCGATATCCAGCACTTTACGACAAAATACCTGCCTTGCCAAAATACATTTTATCAGTATAACCACTGAAAAATAACAACCTTGGCACTAAACATTATCACATTTACACACTATACATATATATATATATATATATATATATATATATATATATATATTTAGTATATCGAGGCAGCAAGTAATTTTCTAGACATATTCTATTAAATATAAGAGACAATGAATGTCTATTATGTTTAATCATGAGCCGTTCTAAACGTCGTATTTTTGCTTTAATTTCAGTTGAAAATAAAGACAAAAATTCTCCAACATTTGGATAAGTATTTATTGGTTTTCTTCTAAGCTTATATATATTATATGTGTGTGTGTGTGTGTGTGTGTGTGTGTGTGTGTGTGTGTGTGTGTGTCTTAAATTTATTAATCCGGTATATTTTAATTTATTGCTTAAAAGTTTTTTGTTTTTTTGTTTTTTTGTTTTTTATGGATACCCATATTCGAGTAAATACTCTGTTGTTATTTATTGATTAAACCGCGTATTTATTTCCACCTACCGGGCTAAATATTAGGGAATTATGCTTTTCTAACAAGATTTCTCGCATATTCAGGTTGGTAGATGGAAATAAATATGTACAACATTTAATAAAAATAAATAGATAAACAAACAAAAAAATTAATTATTTAGACAAGAAATGAAGATAGAAATTGACACACTTATATTTTCCAAGCTTAAGAAAAGGCCAGAATATTCGAGAACATCATCCTCAATAAAAATCAATGGGAAAATTTTTAAAGTGAATAAATAAAAATAAACTATTTCAACACGAAAAAATACAAAACAGAAAACTATATTTTCCAATACTTAAAAATACCCTAGAATATTTGTGAAAATTAACAGAAATAAAATTTATGTCTATATAAAAGGCAATCTGTGAGTCTGTGTGACTGTTCCTTGTGCACGCCTACATTTTTTAAGCTACGCCATTCAAAATTTCTAGGAAGACATATCTCCAGGGAAGCCAGGTCGACATATACTTTTTGAGTTTTAGTTCAGCAATTTTAATTTCTCACTTTTTGGCCAATGGAGCCGATTGTTTACATTTGCTACGTAAAACATCTAAGATCTAAGATGGCTGCTATCCTCGAAAATTAAATGTCTACATTTTTAAATATTCTTCGAAAATTTCTGAAATTCATTTTGTCAACAAAGAATGTAAATATTTTCCCCCGTAATTTTGAAACAAAAACAAATGCAATGTTGTTTACAATGTCACACAAAACATCAACTCATGTTTACGTAAAACAAAACAAAAAAAAAAGATTTTTTTAATGAAATTTTTTAATGGAATTTTTTAACAATTTTTAAACAACAATTTTTTATATAATTATTTTTTACATAACTGAGTTTTAAAGTGAGGCGGCGACTACAAGCGCTCGGAAATCGCAACACGCTGCATTAATCATCTAATTAAACAATGTTCTGGGTTGCACGGGCAACGCCGGGCTATGATGCTAGTTTATTATATTTGACACTCAAATGCGAGAGATAAAAAAGTAAAAAAAAAAGAATAACGAGAGAGAGAGAGGGGGGAGAGAGAGGGGAGGGGAGAGAGGGGGGAAGGGAGAGAGAGTATAAAGACACAAGATAAATAAGAAAACGGGAAAATAATCATGACATTCTACTCATGTGCACATACACACAAGAAAGGGCGTACATACAGACACACGCACAAAGAAAATATCAACTCAAAACCAAAACAAAAAAACAAAAAAAACGCATAAATTATTTTTTAATTTGATATAAACTTAACGAGAATGAGAAACTTGGCAGACAATTGCTAATATCCCCTGACGAGTGTACCAAACGGTTACGATTTCGTCTATGAAACTCTGGAGTCGGAGATCTGAATATAACATCAATCAGCTAAGTGACACATTTTATATTTACATTATATATATATATATATATATACGTGTCTACCACTGTCGTCAAAGATGACAGCGAAATATTTGAGAGGATTATATATATATATATATATATATATACTTATTGTCATCCGCATACAGATCTGTTTCGCTGTATCACAGCTCATCAGTAAGGTTAGACTCCGATTGCTTCATATATATATATATATATATATATATATATATATATATATATTTGGACGTAGTTCAGTTGACATAGCTGAAAATAGTCTTCTGATAAACAATGTCTTAATTTTTCTTTGAACCGTTCTTTTTTCAGTGAAAAAAAGAACGATTCAAATACATATATATATGTATATTGTTTGAACATTATTTTTTTATAGATACAGGTTCGAATCCTGCCGAATGACACACATTTTCGTAATAAAAATTTATCGTAAATAATCAGGCCAGTACATATATAAATATATAATAGTTTAATTAAAAATAAAAAACAGAATATCTACTTAAATACGAGTATCGATAAAAAAATAATGTTCAAACAATTCATTTCAAATTGTCGGTTGTTTATAACCAAGTTTCGTTAAAATTCGTTAATTTCCGTTATATATATATATATATATATATATATATATATATATATATATATATATATATATAAAGGAATCAGCTACGAATAGTGTAGAGTGTTCTGAAATGTTTTAAAAAAAGCATTTTTTTTTCATGCTTTAATACGTGCATGACAATGACATCACCACATAAAAAATTCCATTGTGGATATTTTTCACGTTCTAATGAACGCGAAGCCAATCAGTCATTAATTTACAGTAATTTTTAGCAACTCAATTTTGAGGTTATTTATATTTTTAATTTTTAATTTTATTTATTTATTTATTTATTTTTTACCACAACTTACACCCGTGAAGATGATCTCGGAAGAAGATTGTAAGTATTTGGGAACATCGGAAAGGGGATAATAAAATCTACTGTCAAAATTACAGTGCATTCAATGATAATATGCGAAAAAATTATCCATGTTTACGAATGGATTTTACTAAAAATAAGAAAACATGATGTTTGCCATTTCTTTAATATGCCATATATATATATAATTGACATCATTATCCGTGATGTATACAACCATGCTACTCTCCCATCAATCAATATTAAACCCACTATATTAAAAAAAACTATTATTAGCATGCACCACACAAGTACCCTTTCACGATCCCTTAGGCAATATTTATACACAAATAGATGGTATTGCGATGGGATCTCCTTTAGGTCCCCTCTTTTCTAATTATTATATGGCAAATCTAGAAAATAAAATAATTAATGACAACAATAAACCCTCAATATATGTAAGATACATAGATGACATCTTTGTTTTTGCTAAGAATATCGATCAAATTAAATATCTTAAAAACAAATTTGAAAGTTACTCCGTCCTCAAATTTACATTAGAACTTAATATTAATAACAAACTCCCATTCCTTGATGTATTCATTGATTCTAGCACACATAAATTTACTACTTCTCTGTATAGGAAACCAACTAGCATAAATTCGTGTCTTCTTAATTATAATAGTGAATGCCCCCAACGATATAAGTTAGCTGTTATAAAAAACTTACTTCAACGCGCAAAAAGTTTGTTATATATATTGAGGGTTTATTGTTGTCATTAATATTAAAAACATAAACATGTAGGTAATATCAGACAGATTTTGGTCAACAATACGGTGATCCTTACTCATACACACAGTCAGAGGAACCTGCAGATATTGGAGGCCATGTACATCAAATCAAAACAACCAACACTCAATAAAATCAACTTTAAAACAGGAAATAACATATTACATTGCATTTGACTACATGGTTTTGTTGTCATTTCGCGATATCCCGCGGTGTGACGTCATAAAACCGCATCGCAAACTTAAGAACTGCGTTTATTATTTTTGGTAACAATTGCCGCTGCCAAGCGGAGTTTTGTCAACACAAAATAAAATCGTCGGTGATGGTGGATTTTATAATATTTCAGTTTAAACAACCTCTCTGAAGATGGCTCATGTGAGCCGAAAGCTTAGAAGAAAACCAATAAATAATTATCCAAATGTTGGAGAATTTTTGTCTTTATTTTCAACTGAAATTAAAGCAAAAATACGACGTTTAGAACGGCTCATGATTAAACATAATAGACATTCATTGTCTCTATATATTTAATAGCATATGTTTAGAAAAAAAAAAAATATATATATATATATATATATATATATATATATTATAAATTATACTTTAGAACATGTACAAACTACAAACTACTACAAAATTGTACATTTTGTTTCGACATTGAAAGAACAATGTCTCATCAGGTAGTTAATAATGATGGTAATAACTACCTGAGGAGATATTGTTCTTTTAATGTCGAAACAAAATGTACAATTTTGTAGTTGTTTTTAGTTTGTACATGTTGCAAAGTAATACTTAAGAAATATTCCTTGGTCTATTTTTATACTGAGCACTGTTTTAAATCAATGTTTTGAACGTTGCAATTATTTTCCTTCATCTTTTATTCATTTATATATATATATATATATATATATATATATATATATATATATATATATATATATAAACACAACAGTCTTTATTAAAAGAGAGACGAAGTATATATATATTCTTCACTAATCGATGTCATAATTATTGCAAAAAATTAAAATAGGCGACCATGTCTCAAAAGAGACATGACTGAGTGGACAGAAGATTATCTCGCATTAGATTGCCATTGCTTTCTGTGGTAGACTACTTAACAGCCAGCGCTACAGAACCCAAACTGTCCTATTATTTAACCCATAACTGGAAGGAAGAGACGGATTAATACCTTTAGTAAACTTATAAACTGGGAGTAACGAGAATGAACTGAGCCGATTCTGACTCTCTACTGTCTCTTGCTCGAAGAACGTGAGAGAAGGAATATATATATATATATATATATATATATATATATACATACAACGGTCTTTATTTTTATAATGGAGATTATATGTATAGTGACGTAAATTAACAAACATGCATATGAGGATGCACATATGCATAGTATTATTCAGGTATTAATAAAACAGTGCTCAATGTATGACCAGAGCTGGATGATATATATATATATATATATATATATATATATATATATATAATCTTACGTGTATGGCGAGGATAGTATATGTATATTGAAATATGCACTTGATTACTGCCTACCGCATGAAACTCCAAGGTATGCCATAGACGGAGGATAATGTATATATATATATATATATATATATATATATATATATATATATATATATATATATACCTTTATCTTTGGACAGCATCAACATCAATATATATATATATATATATATATATATAATGTCGAAGTTCTGACTCTCTTTTCCTCTTTCTCTTTTCTTTCTCTTTTCCTTTTCCTTCTTCTTATTTTTATTTTTATCTTTATATTTTTTATCCTTCTCTTCAGTTAAAGAAAATGCTTATTCGGCAAAATTTTTTGTACCAAATGGAAAGAATATTGTAAGGTCTGATGAAATGAGCTAATTAAGCTCATAGAAATGAATTATAATTTATAACCAATTTAAACATGAACAATTTTTGTATTACTTAACACCTTCAAAACGGGAAAATATTAGAATGCCGGAAAAGCTTAATGAAAACTTTATTTAACCGTCATGGTTGCTACGCAAATATATATATATATATATATATATATATATATATATATATATATATATATATATATATATCAGATTAAATAAATTACAAATATTGTATCTGCTTATTTTTTATAAAATCCATTTATACTCACGGATAATCTTTCGCGTGTTATAAATGAAAGATATCAGAAATGAGCTGTAACTTTGAAAGATGTATTTACTATTCAAAAAACATCGATTCAGAGCGTAATATTCTATAAAGCAAGGACATATACATTGATCGGTACACGGACTGACCAGAGTGTTAGCTTTCCCCCTCTGTTAGGACCCTTCCCAGGTATCTAAATGTCTGTACCTGCTTGATTTTAGTATCCCCGACTTATAATTTGCATTTTGGGCTACTCTTTGTATTCAGTTTTCTTTTAGTTAATACTAGTATCATAGCCCGGCGTTGCCCGTGCAACTCAAAACATTTTAGGAGTAGAAGATGTCATTTTTTATTTTACATATTTTGTTTTTCTTTGAAAAAACACTTTTTTTAAAAAAAATATTTCTTTTGTTTCAAAATTACGGGGAAAAATATTCACACTTTTTTGTTGACCAAATTAATATTTAAAACGTCGGAATAAAAATTAAATATAAAGGCTTTTTTTTTAATAAAAAAATATTTTAGTCGCGTTTGACACGTGTGATTTGATTTCTGTGACGTAATTCAGCAACCATCTTAGAGTTTAGATGTTTTACGGAGCAAATGTAAACAATCGTGTCCATTGGCCAAAATGTACGAAAGGGAAAATTGCTGAACTTAAACTCAAAAAGTACGTGTCGACCTGGCTTCCCTGTAGATATGTGTCCCTAGAAAGTTTGAATGGCGTAGCTTAAAAAATGTAGGCGTCCATAGGGAACAGTCACACACAGAATCACAGATTGCGTTATATATATATATATATATATATATATATATAGAGAGAGAGAGAGAGAGAGAGAGAGAGAGAGAGAGCGGAGAGAGAGAGAGAGAGAGAGATAGATAGATAGATATATGTAGTCCTTTCTTTCCACTTTCAGTAACAAATTCCTGTAGGAGGTTTTGGTGCAGTGGATATCGGCTCGGAGCGAGAAATAGGAGAGCCGAGTTCAAATTCCAGTTGAATTCTTTGCATTTACTTACGCGCAAATACCCTTGGGAAAGGTATTAATCCGTCTCTTCCCTCCAGTTATAGGTTAAATAACAGGACAGATTTGGTTCCATAGCCTTGGTCGGCAACCAGTCTACTGCAGAAAGCAATGGCAACGTACTGCGGGATAAT
>JBBBDQ010000194.1:2355000-2380000 GCA_037127315.1 Ascarosepion bandense | reverse complement strand
AGAGATAATGAATTTTTATGTTTAATCATGAGCCGTTCTAAACATCGTATTTTGGCTTTAATTTCAGGTGAAAATAAAGACAAAAATTCTCCAACATTTGGATAATTTTTTTTAAGTTGGTTCTAAGCTTTCGACTCACATGAGCCATCTTCAGAGAGGTTACAATGACGTTAACATAAAAACATCCACCATCGGTGACGATTTTATCTTGTGTTGACATAAAACTTTGCTAAGCAACAATGACAGTTACCAAAAATAGCAAACGCAGTTTGTAAATTTGTAATGGGGTTCTGTGACGTCACACCGCGTGAGAGTTCGAAAATATATAATATAATAGATATAATGACGAATTGTAACCATACCAAAAAATCCCTACTAAGATCATACAACTACGGATGAAAATGTTATAACTTCTTCTAATATTAAAAATTGCGTGTTCATAAAAATCCCCGTTCTGTGAGCGTTCGTAAAAAACGGTAAAATCAGTTATTGCAAATCGCCTGAAAACAACAGATGATAGAAATATGGACTGCGTAATAATACGGAAAAGTAGGAAGGTAAATTTCAAGAACCTGATCCTGATTAATATTAAAAATTTAAATATTAAAAAATGATACAGGAGGAGAGCTCAATGTAATTAAAATTACAGAGCCAATATAAATTAAAATAAATTTTCAAAATTCAAAAATGTTGAATGAACATTTTTTAAGATTAATTTTTTATTATTTTCTATTTTTTTTTATTGTTATTTAGTTTGTCTATACCTAAAAATATCTTTAATTAGATTAACTTAATTAAGTTTTTAAAACCTTATTTCTATTTTTCCCCTAAATCTACTTTTTCAAATAAGTCTCTTTTTTCTAAAACTTTAGCCCTTTTAAACATTTAAAGTTAAATTTGTTTGACACGTATCGAGCGTTTTCTATTTGAAATTTTTCCTTTTTCTTTCTTTTCTTTTTTCCCTTCTTTATTTTTTCTCTATACATGTTTTATATCCCGCCCTTTCCCTTTCTGTTCTGTCTTGTTTTACCCAATTCTCAATTTAACGACATCCCATTCCTTAACACTTTTCATCTATTATGCCAAATCTCCCATCTCTTCACTTACAACTCTATCAAAAGCTAAAAACCAAAAATACACTGATTTAAAAAAAAAAATGGTGACGTATATTTCTCAAATCTTAACCGTTATTTATCTTTTTATTTTATTTCTTTATATTTTTTATTCTTTTATTTTTTTTAATTTCTTTTTTAATCTTATTCTCACTCTCGTTTTGATTTAGACTGACTGTTGCTGAGGATGCGTGAAATCTCTCTTAGGGATTTCATGTTGAAATGTTCATTCAACATTTTTGAATTTTTAAAATTTATTTTAATTTATATATATATATATATATATATATATATATATATATATATATATTAACGTACACAATGTCAAGGATAGAGCGTATGTGAATATAAAAGTGCGCACTGAGATCAACACCAACGCAATTTTCAGGTCATTCATATATATATATATATATATATATATATATATATATATATATATACAGTGGAACCATGAGATACAAATTTAATTCGTTCCATGACCGCCGTCGTATCTCAAAAATATCGTATCTCAAAGCAATTATTTCCACTTAAATTAAAAGAAACCGAATTAATCCGTTCCAAGAGTAAGAAATTTACTCCAAATATCCGAAAATTATACTTAATATTATCTTATATATAACTAAAATCATATACCGTATAGTAATTATAGAGTAAAAACACCAATATGTATAGATTACAATAATAAATGTTAATAAAAACAATGAAATGTTGAGTTGTACTCACCAGTTGAGCGAGCGCCAATAGCAAACGGGATGCATGCCAGGAGGGGGAGGGAGAGAAGCAAGATTACCACAAGCAACGCGGTTACTATGGGCAAGATAAACATGGGGGGAGGAGAGAAGCTAGGCTACACACACACACGCACGATAAAGAGGCAATGAAATTGACAGTACGTACAGTACAAAATGGTTATTTCTTTCCTTTTTTTACATTACGTAATAAAAATATCTAAACAATAAAATTGCAACTAACTAACCATGGAGACAGGAATGAGTAGCTAAAGAAGGTGAGCTGAGGAGGAGGAAGGAGGCAGGGAGAATGGGCTATGAGGCAGCATAGCTTAACCTACGACACACACACACACACACTTTTTTTTTTTACTTTTTGTTTTGTATTTTTTTTTTTTGTGGGCTTTTGTTGTTTGTTGTTTTTTTTTTCTACTTAAGCTAATCACTCCCACTATCAGTTTTAGCCATTTTGGCCTGTTCACCCTCAACACTCTGACTTCGTGGTCGTTTTATAAGATACCGATCAAAAGAGGTCTGCTTTTACCTCTTTCTTAAGATGTTTCTGAAGTATGTTAGGCATGTATCATTGTAATAAGCACCCTCTCTCCCTGTAAGCAATTTCTCAGGGTGTCTTTTTTCAACGAAATCATTCACTTTCTGTCACATGCTGAGGATATCACAAATTTCTCTTGATGTAAGCATATCCTCTTCCTCAACCTCCTCCTCACTGTTGAGTTCCTGCATCACCTCCAAGTGGGCAATCTCCTGTAACTCCTTCAGCTCCTCCGTTGTGAGTTCTTCGGCACGTTCTTCTACCAAATCCACCAACATCTGCCCCATCTAGCTCCAGCTCCATGGAACGACCAATGGATACGATTTCCTCTTCAACAGGTATTTGTGGCGTTAGTTCGAACCCCTCAAAGTCGTAAGCGGCAACAACATTTCGCCATAGCTTTTTCCAGGCTGAGTTCAAGTTTCTCCTGGTAACACCTTCCCAGGAAAGATCAATTTCAGGCAGATTATGATGTTTTAATGATCCTTCCAAAATTCGCTTATGGTGAGGTTGGTGTTTTCAGTGACATCGAAACACCGTTTGAAAAGATGCTTCGTATACAACTTCTTGAAATTAGATATCACTTGCTGGTCCATAGATAGAAGATAGATGTGGTGTTGGCTGGCAGATACAACACTTTAATGAAGTTAAATTCATCCAAGATGCTATCCTCAAGACCTGGAGGATGACCAGGAGCATTATCCAACAGGAGGAGGCATTTAAGTGGGAAACCATTGTCTGTAAGATATTTCTTAACAGCAGGACCAAAGGCTAGGTTTATCCACTCGGTGAAGAACTGCTGTGTTACCCAGGCCTTACCGTTTGCACGCCACATGACCTGTAGCTTTTCTTTCAACACCTTATGGGCTTTAAAGGTCCTGGGATTCTCGGAGTGGCATACCAACAATAGCTTCACTTTACAATCGTCCGTAGCGTTAGCGCAAATACCGAGCGTTAGCTTAACCTTCGTAGGCTTAAGTCCGGGATGCTTCGATACTTCAGCGGTGATATAGGTCTTCCTTGGCATTTTTTCCAAGAAAGCCCTGTTTCGTCGCAATTAAATACCTGTTGAGATATGTAGCCTTCCTGGGAAATAATAGAATTGAATTTCAGGATAAAATTTTCAACAGCCTTTACATCTGCGCTTGCAGCTTGGCCATGCCTAACGACTGAGTGAATGCCAGAACGCCTTTTAAAATTATCAAACCAGCCACGACTGGCTTTAAACTCACCTCCACTGCTTTGCGATGACTCTCCTCCCTTCACAGCTGCATCCTGTTTAAGGTTATTAAAGATGGCAACAGCCTTTTCACAAATTATAGTTTCTGTAACGGAGTCACCAGCCAGTTCCTTTTCCCTTATCCAGACCAAAAGTAAGCGTTCCATCTCGTTGTGCAACTCTAAATGCAATTTCGAAATAACAGTTACGCCTTTAGAAGGCTGCAACTTCTTTATCACATCCTTTTGTTTGAGAATGGTTGATATGGTCAAAGCATTTCGACCATATTCAGTGGCCAAGTCAGCGATCCTCACACCTCGTTCATGCTTCGATATTATCTCATGTTTAATTTCCATTGAGATCATTTTCTTTGGCTTTTTCTTATCCCCATCCTTATCCTTAGATTTAGGATCCGTGATTCACACAATAACAGTTAATAAATGTTCGCAAAGTGAAGAAAAAACACGAGATTCGCACACTCACAGCATCAATATGTTCACTGTACGACACGCTGACTAACGAACTGGCTGGAGGAAATTGTATAAGAGAAATGTAGCATTTCATAAAAATAACAAGTTATAAAATGAAACCAAACAAACAGATTGTTAAAAATGTATCTCTCTGATCTTGCTCTTTTTCCTTCTTTCATTCTTTTTAAGTTAAAACTATTCGTTTAATCAGTGTGACAGAGACAGTGTATTGGGGGGAGGAGTTCTAACTGACTTTGATCTGCTTTGCTATAGTTTCTTAACGTTTTTTAATAATCTAGGATTTTTTTATATGAGTGCAGAAAATGAACTTTAAAATTCTTCTTTTAGGTCTTAAAAGGAAAAATAATAAGAAATATTTATAAGAAATAAAATTAAAAGAAATAACAAGATCATGTTTTATTTATGTATAAGAATATTTACCAAAACACAAAATACAGTTTTTAAGTATTTAAATTAAAAAAAAAAGAAGGAAATGGTTAATTTAAATGGAAAAAAAACGGGATTAAATGGAAAAAAAACGGGATTCCGTTGCAAATCAACAATTCCGCGATTCAATCCGCGATTCATCGCAGAAAATTGGGGTCCCTACATATGACATCGAGGAGGATTGATGCCACTGTGAACAGCTACAGCATCATACATGGAGGCAAAATAAAAATACTGCGAGCGGTTACAAAATCAAAAGTAAAGGTGATCCTTTTTTATGAATACTTTTATAATTGAAAAATCGTTTGAGGAGTCTATCAAGCCCCTTTCGACGCCTAGACAATTATCAACAACTTGGATAGCCTCATCGGTCCCCAGGGGTCAATATCGATTATTTTGCCGACCCCTGGGCTAGCCGAACGAACAAACGAATGAATGCTTGGCTAGCCGAATGAACACACTGCCATCTACTGATAGCGTCACGCGATTTTTGATTTTTTGAAACGTTGATCGTCGTATCTCAAATTATTCGTCGTCTCTCAAGGCGTAAATCTAGCGAAAATTTTCGTCATATCTAAAAAAAATAGTATGTTGGGGCATTCGTATCTCAAGGTTCCACTATATATATATATATATATATATATATATATATATATATATATATATAATACAGGTAAACAATAACGTAATCTTCAAGCCATATATATATGACCTGAGAATTACGTTGACGCTGACCTCACTGTCCACTTTTATATTTACATGCGCTCTATCCCTGATGTTGAGTACGTTAATCCATAAATATCAGTCAGTTAAGTGTCATACGTGATACACGCTTAGGTAATCATGTCGTAAAAGAGATATGACTAACTGAACAGAAGATTTTCCAAGTAGGTTAGTTGCCAACTAAAGAACCCAATCTATTTGGCTATTTAACGCATAGCTGGAGGGAGAAATGACGGATTAACATCTTTCGTAAACGAATGCAACGAATTCAACTGGAATTCGAACTCGGCTCTCCGACTTCTCGTTCCGAGCTGATATCCACTGCATCACAACGCACATCCCATAAATATAGCAAGTGCCTTCAAACAGTATTTTTCATATATATATATATATATATATATATATATATATATATATATATATATATATTAGAACAGGAAATAGGGTTATTCCAACGAGAGAAACTGGTATAGAATAAAAAGTGTGAGAGGCCGTGAATGTTTAGTTTAAAGTGTATATTTATTGTTGTATAAAGTTATTATACATATTATATGTTAAGTGTCCATAATGGTATTTGTGACGCTACACGTGTTTCGAGCCTAAGATTGACTCTCTTCAGACGAATAAATTTATATATATATATATATCCGGATACAGGCCTGTTTCGCTGTATCACAGCCACTAGACATCCAATTGTATCAGTGCTGCTAAACATTAGATTACTTCCAGCGGGAATTGAAACTCAATCGGGGATTCTACCCTTAAGCTATATCCCGGCAGTAGACGTAAAACTAAAAAAAAAAAATCACGTATTTTAGTGCCAACTGTATATGAACTCAGTTGATGGTGGCCGAAAAAAGGGTAATTTTTATTGTGCGATTTACTATATAATTGGCAAAGATAGATAGATAGATAGATAGATAGAAGCATTCTGAGATAGATAGATAGATAGATAGATAGATAGATAGATAGATAGATAGATAGATAGATAGATTCTTTCCCTTGACTTTATTTGTCGTTTATTTTGTTCTACTTAGTGATGAAAAATAAACCATTATTCTAAAAACTACAGCCATGTTTTTAATTATCCTCGTCAAATCTTGATCAGAAAATCTTGATCCTCTACCAAATATTCCAAGAAGTGGGCTCAAGATAATGCTATGATATGGAATTGAAATGAATGTCTGTGATAACACCTAGCCATGAACCCATCATAAAAAATTCGGAATGTGTAACTGTCATATATGGTCAGGCGCCCCCGCTGTTCAGCTCAGTGTTCTTCACAGGCTTCAGTGGAGAATCAGTAATGTGATAGTCACCGACTTGGCGGCTCGACCCCAGCCACTTTCTCACCGACGGGATGTGGCTTTCCTCTGTCTGTTCTATAAATATTTTCATGGCTACTGCTCCGACGAACTTAAGTCACTGGTGCCCCTGCCACAGATGAGGCAGGGGCACCAGGGACTTAATTTGCCAGTCTGGTTGCACACAGTTAGATCAACCAAATGCAGCCGACAATTCTACTCCAGCACCTTCTTTTCTCGCACTTCCCGCCTGTGGAACTCGCTTCCATATTCTTGCTTTCCTGACGGCTACAATCTCCAGGAATTTAAATACAATCTCAATACCCATCTCTTAACCACTTGACTTTAGTTCTTTCCACACCACCATGTATATCTATTCCTTTCTTTCTATCTTTGCAACTGTCATTACTCCTGTATTCCCATCCTTCTCTTGCTCCTTTCTCTGACACCCACTGTAACTGGTTGGTCTTTCTCTTTACTCTCCTCTTATCTAATCTTTTACTCTTATGTAGCCCCCTGCACATCAGTGGCATTACCGCCTTGCTTGGGGTGAAACGATTAAAAAAAATAGCAAATAGCAATTACTTCAAATGCCTTCATATTGGATATAAGGGACTCGAACATAGATTAGGCTACGCCAAATGTAGTTTTACTCAAAACCGCAAGTTGTTAGAAAAGCAAAACATTTCACCCCAAAACCTGAGTCATGTTCTCGTCAGGTCGTGACTTTCGTATGAATGTCATGGATGGCGCCAAATCCGTTCTGAAATATCTAAACTGTCAACTGTATACAACCGCTTCCTATATAACCGCTTCTAAGATCAATCATTAAAACTGGTTTCTGGCGAATGAAGCCTCTAGGTCTTAGTGAGAACTATTCTTCTTTGAACCTTGTGGACTGTCGGGACACAATCTCAAACAAAGATCTGTACCAAATAACAAAGAACACATCACTTGAAGACTTTCAACAGCAGCAACAGCTAAAATAGATAGCATATGTAATTCGAGGAGAAAATATACAACATATATAATATATAAGACGTTTACATCGCCCACTAATCCAAACGAAAATTTAGGAAAGAAACCTCATCATTAGTGGAAAGAGCATTTACATTTATGTTTTAATAAAAAATTTTTAGAAATTTCAACCTAAAGTAACATTGACTGCTCGGTTAGTGATTGTCAAATGTTTTCTTATAAGGAAACGGTTAATATTATCATTTCCATTGTCAGTATTTAATCCAAGTGTTCCTGATAAAATAAGAGTATTTCATGCGCATTTATGCTTGTTCTGACTAAAGCACGCGGCTGGATTAGTTAGAACGATAGACTCACCCGGTTCGAATCTCATCATGTGCAATTTGTTGGGGACTTGATTTCTTGATAATATCGGCCTGAAAACAATACCATGAGTTGACCCAAGTCTTCTGAGAGAAAGTTGGTAAGCGAAACTGTTCGGAAGCCGTCGATGGTGGTGCTAACACAAAGTCGCAATGTCTCGTGGCCGAAAGAGCAAAGACTGATCTTGTTCAACTACTGACCACACCAGATGACTTTCTTTCCCGTAGAAACTGTAACTGAGGTTTGCTCAGCATACTTGTAGCATAAACGCTAGTTGGTTCTGTGGATGTAGACAAAATACAAATGTGACTGAGCAGGCGTCTGCAATAGAGGTTTTCTGATTACCCAAGCAGTCGGGTAGTCAGTAATTATGTGGCGATTTCCTATCAGTCAGTTAAGTGCCATACGTGATACACGCTTTGGACGCTCATGTCTCGAAAGAGACATGAATGACTGGGCAGAAGATTATCCCGCAGTAGGTTGCCATTGCTTTCTGCGGTAGACTGGTTGCCGACCAAGGCTACAGAACCCAAACTATCCTGTTATTTAACCCATAACTGGAAGGAATAGACGGATTAATACCTTTCCCAAGGTTATTTGCGCGTAAGTGAAAGCAATGAATTTAGCTGTAATTCGAACTCGGCTCCCTGATTTCTCGTTCCGAGCCGATATCCAATGCACCACAACGCACATAGATGTGGCACATGACGAAAAGTTTGTGTTGCCCAGCGAGGATCGAACCCTCTACTCAGTTGTAATAGGTTCTAGCGAAACAAACTTGTTAACCATTACAGCACGACGAAGTACCCCCGCCGGTCATTATAAGTTCTTGTCAATCTATTCTGTTTTATTATTCTTATATTGCTTTAGATTTTTATTTATTTATTTGTATTTTTCTTAATTAAATGACTGCTACAGATGAAAAGAATGGAATTCTGTGTAGTGGTCGATAGTCTAAAAATTGATAGGTTCCAATATATAAAAAAACAACAACATCATAACATTTAAAGTTCGTATTTACTCATAACCTTCAATGAATCACAAAAGATTTTTACGGGCCGGGAAAAATCAATTTTTGGTAACAGCTTGTTATTCTTGTTAGGAGAGTCACAAAATTCGCATAGATAGATAGATAGATAGATAGATAGATAGATAGATAGATAGATAAGAACAAACTCTATCAGATTGAGTGAGCGATTGATTGAGTGAGCGATTGATTGATTGTGGCATCAAGTATTCTTTCAAACAAGTTTGATTAAATACAGGCGATAAACACTGTCTGTTGAATTTCTTGTTGTAGTTTTCCAATTTTCATTTTATAAGATGCGTCTCTGTATAAAACTATCATAAGTTCATATTTGTTCTATTGTTTTCCTCAAGTACTTTTGATCGTCTCAGTTAGTTTCAAGAACTCTGTAGTGTCTATGTGGTAGGGGAACTATAGTTGGCTACATCTTAGCATTCCTTTGCGGCAATTTCAAAATAGTCTATGGTGATGTCATGCGGAACATTTAAGGGATGCGAGACCACAGAAAAATGAATGCGTTTTTCTTTCTTCTTTATTTACTTGATTTTCATATATATATATGTGTGTGTGTGTGTGTGTGTGTGTGTGTGTGTGTGTGTGTGTGTGTGTGTGTGTGTGTAAGTTTAGTACTTAAGTAAAATTGTATAAATGAAAATTCGCTACCCAAGCATATCCGATAAATTAAGAGAAAGATGAAAAAAAATTCCTAAAACTTCTTAAAACTTATAGTGTTTCCTCGATAAAAAAGAAGTTTTATATAAAACTGTTCTTATTCTGAAGAAGTCATTGTGAGCGACGAAATGCATAAAGTACGGTTTTATTTTTACATTTTTACATTTGAGTTACAAGTACTAATCTGATATATATATATATATATATATATATATATATATATTAGATTAGATTATTATTAATGTAGATTAATATATGTGGATGACAAGTATATATATATATATATATATATATATATATATATATATTAGTATAATACACAATATATATATATATATATAAGTATAATGCAAACTATATATATATATATAAGTATCATACACAAAAATGCATGAATATATTGATCTCTCTCTCTCTCTCTCTCTCTCTCTCTCTCTCTCTCTCTCTCTCGATATATATATATATATTTCTAAAAAATTAATGGATTATATTTTGTAAGATCACATATTTTTCTTATTTCAAACGGGTTTTGTTCGTGTTCGAATAGAACATCGGTGTTTTTGTTTGTTTGTTTTCATATTGTTTATTTCGTCTACCGGCCTACGCACTCGAGTAAAGTTGAAGAATAATTTTTCGAGTGCCCAGATCGGTAGTCAAAATAGACATTGTTAAAATATATATATATATATATATATATATATATATATATATATATATACAAAACGATGCGTCTACTTAAATGCGTGTATCCACTAAAAACAATGTCTGAAGTAATAAAAAGATGTCAGATTAAAACAAAATCCATTAATTCTAAAGAAATCCATTAATAATGAAGACTTAATGGATATATATATATATATATATATGAAGAATTAATGTATTTTTATTTTTTAATCTGACATATCACATATTGCATGAATGAAAGATTTTAGATAATAAATACTTATGATAGAACATCTGCTCACTTTACGTCATACTAATTGTTTATGTTGCTTAATGTAAAACCTTTCATTCATACAATATCTGATAGACTAATTGGGCTGAAACTTCATCTCTCTAACCAATTACTCACAGGTTTTAATCTTTAAGTAAAGTACCTAAAAAACAAAACATTAGCTGCAAGCCTTTTACGATGTCTAAAGTTCTCCTACGTTTAAAAACAATAACTCTCACCTATTTTAATTCTCAATTTAAAGTCATTTTTTCTGATATATCATTTTTGAGCATAACTGCCATCGGAACGTGTGATCGGCAAGCCGGGTTCAAATTCTATCCGATGCTTAATTGGTTCACTTTAGCTCAAATATCCTTGAGAAAGAATTTCTTCTTCCTCCATCTGGAGCTTAAATAACAAAATAGATTAAGGTTTCTAGTCTCTGGTAGCAACTAATCTAAATGAAGAGGAACTCAGAATGTCTCGGCCGTGGAAAATGCGATGGGAAACATCTCTGTTGCCTTCCCCCAAAATTTACTGGCCATTTACAGATAACTAAGGAAAGTATCCATTAACAAAACTGTAATCGTCAACGTCCTTAAAGGACATCGTATTTTTCTAATCGTTTTCTTCTTTTTTCCTTTTTAACACAATTTTTCTCTGGGTCAGTTTTGAACGAATTTTCTACAATATGCCTGGATTTTATTCCATAGAAACTTGCTATTGCTTGTATAAATTCTTATCTTATTATTTTCCTCTCTCTCTCTCTCTCTCTCTCTCTCTCTCTCTCTCTCTCTCTCTCTTGTTTAAATTTTTCACCCCAAGGAGCAAAGCAGTAAAGCTACTAAGACACAAGGGGTTGTGAAAGAATAATAAAAACGAGAAATCGTATTAAAGAGGAAAAACAATAAAAAACAAGTTACCAAGAAAACAGAAAATAATGACAGACATTTCATTCGAATTTTTGAAGTTCAAAGTTGACGGGAAAATAAGATAGTTCCACAAACGATTAATGCAAGATAAGAAACAATTAGCATATGACTTACGGTTACATCTACTTATGACTTAGCATATGACTTACGGTTACATCAGCCAATTCAATTAGGAATTGATGAGACCTAAATGCCAAACTAGTACTGCGCTTAACTGCATAAACCCTAGATACCACGGTAACAGGTTTAGTCAAACAATTACCATGAAAGTATTTATAGAAAAGGTACAGGGAGCTATGTTACGACGATGGGAAAGTAACGAAATCCGAAACGTTTGTGTTGCCCAGTGAGGATCGAACCCTCTACTCAATTGTAATAGGTTCTAGCGAAACAAACGTGTTAACCATTACAGCACGTCGAAGTACCCCCGCCGGTCATTATAAGTTCTTGTCAATCTATTCTGTTTTATTATTCTTATATTGCTTTAGATTTTTATTTATTTATTTGTATTTTTCTTAATTAAATGACTGCTACAGATGAAAAGAATGGAATCCTGTGTAGTGGTCGATAGTCTAAAAATTGATAGGTTCCAATATATAAAAAAACAACAACATCATAACATTTAAAGTTCGTATTTACTCATAACCTTCAATGAATCACAAAAGATTTTTACGGGCCGGGAAAAATCAATTTTTGGTAACAGCTTGTTATTCTTGTTAGGAGAGTCACAAAATTCGCATAGATAGATAGATAGATAGATAGATAGATAGATAGATAGATAGATAGATAGATAAGAACAAACTCTATCAGATTGAGTGATTGATTGATTGATTGTGGCATCAAGTATTCTTTCAAACAAGTTTGATTAAATACAGGCGATAAACACTGTCTGTTGAATTTCTTGTTGTAGTTTTCCAATTTTCATTTTATAAGATGCGTCTCTGTATAAAACTATCATAAATTCATATTTGTTCTATTGTTTTCCTCAAGTACTTTCGATCGTCTCAGTTATTTTCAAGAACTCTGTAGTGTCTATGTGGTAGGCGAACTATCGTTGGCTACATCCTGGCATTCCTTTGCTGCAATTTCAAAATAGTCTATGGTGATGTCATGCGGAACATTTAAGAGATGCGAGACCACAGAAAAATGAATGCGTTTTTCTTTCTTCTTTATTTACATGATTTTCATATCTAAACTTATTTATAAATAGAACTTTGTTTCTGTTGTGTCGTGGAATGAAGAGTTATACAGAGAAATGTAGACAACTACTTAATTAACAGAGTGGTGCAACCAAAATGTATATACAATATTTACAGTTTCTCGAAGTAGTAGGTGTTACTTCCCGAAGTCTGTGATAATGACAATTGATTTTATACATCCGGGCGACCGGATGTCACATGGTACGAGCCACGACACAACAGTCTCATTTCAACAATGTAACATTAATCGATAATTTGCATGATTTATTGAATGGTTGATTGATTCGTTTACTACGGCTTATCAACTCTTTGCAGGTTATTGAAAACCAGAAAATTATTTGTAGATTGTAATTTTTTGAGGGTGGGGGGTGAATAATAATGATTTTGTGAAAAAAGTCTTACTAATTAATCCATAGCAGGTAATGAGTAGAGGTGGAGTCATACCTTTCCAAAGGGTATATAACGAACCGAATGAGAATCCGGACTCGTTTCGCCGATTTCGAACTCCGACTCATTATCCATTACACCACCCGCACATCCAAGCTTACAGCACCTGGTATTCCCAAACGGTCACCCATCTAGGTAGTGACTAGGCTCGACGTTACTTAACTTCGATGATCGTACAGGGAACCGGTTCTCAACGCCATAAGGCTTATTGATTAAACCCTTGTTCAAAGATGAGTAACAGCGTTTTTACCGTTTCTGCCTGATAGCAATCACAGAAAGAAAACTGCAGCAACTGATAGAAAAGATAGATAAAGAAAGCTGGAAGAAAGGACTAATTCTCAATTATAAAAAGACAAAAGGTATGGTCGTCAGCAAAGTAAAACGCAAATTACGAGTCAGATACGTCAAAATCAAGCAATTACAGAAAATCTATCTCGGAAGTGTTTTAACAGAAAATGGAAAACATGGTACCGAAATCCGAAGGTGCATTGGATAACTAAAGATATCTTACAAAAGCTAAGCAAAATATTAAGAATAGGAAAATATCCTTAGAAATAAAGAAAAGAGTATTGATCCACTATACAATATCAATGCTACTCTATGGCTTTCTTCATAGCTAAAAGAGATGCGGTTCTATAGAAAAGAACTAGGAATACCATGGATAGAACATGTAAGCACTGAAGAAGTTTTAGGGAAAATGAAAACAAAGGAGACACTGGTACTTAGCATGATAAAGAATTGAAATCACTGGAGCATGTAATGAGGAAAGTGGGCAAAGAGAATTTGACACACTCAAGGACATATTGAAGACCAAGAGAGACAGCGAGTAAATTACGTAACGAACTTATGTGAATAGCAGAAGAGGGAGCGAAACTGATTTTAAAATAAGAAACATTGCTAAGAGCTAAAAACGATAGGTAGTCACGGGGAGTCAAGATCGCCCACTTCGTGAAGAGATACGGAATATGAAAAAAGAGGAATGCCTTGCGTTCACTTTTAAGCGACCTTGAAATAGGATCTAGGATTTTAGGGCACAAGTATATTAGCACAGCTGTTCAATTAATGCTAACTATTTGGACGCAGACATGTTTTGGCACAAACTAATTTTGGCACATTGAAAATGGTGTAAATATAAAAATACATTAGAAAAATCAATAAGAAAATGAAAAACAAAAATTATGAGACACGTTTCATCCTTTAGGAGTTTATCTGACTAAAGTTACATTAATGGGATTACACATATACATGAAGGAGAGGGGTGATCACTAAAAGTTTAATCTTTTAAATATGCGTTTAGGTCCGTATATTTATTTCCAAGCTTTGAATCTATTATTAATCCGCTGATCGTTTGCTAATAAGCGTTTTATGGCAACCAAACAGCTGGGTCCTGCGGGTTGAAACTTAATCTACAAGAATAATTGGTCTTGGTAATGACTATGGACAGATGATGCTGACCCCTGAAACTTCCAGATTTTACCATAGGTAAATATAACGTCAAAACATTTTTTTACAATAAACATAGACATAACAACCAATGCCAACGGCTCGGACATAGTAATCAAAGACTACAAATATAGAATGTTTTTGTTTTTTTTTTAATGTAAATTTTTTGGAGAACTTTAAAAAAATCTATCGAAATTCAAGGATCTTGAAGTGGAAATTTAAAAAATGTGGCCATATGAAGACATCGTTAATTCCATTGGTGACTGGTGGGGTCTGGGTTTGATTGGAAAGGATTCTTACCGGTTCATTGAAGCAATCCCCGGCAGCATCTACATTAAAGAAATACAAAAGTAGTTCTCGCCAGCACCGCTGAAATTCTACGAAGGCCTTTTTTTTTTCTTTTTTTTTTTTAATCGTATCACCCCGAGCAAGGCGGTAACGCCACTGATGTGCAGGGGGGCTACGTAATTGTGAAAAAATTGGAAAAGAGAAAGCCGGAAACCACATCCTAAACAGGGAACGAGTGATGAGCCTCTTATCCTGTTCAATAGACGTGGGTGGAGTGTGAACCGGGCGATAGATAGATCTATCTGCTCCAACTGAAAAAACAAAAAAAGAAACCAAAGTGAGAAGATTGGAAAAGAGAAAGCAGGAAATCACATCCTAAACAGGGAACAAGGGATGAGCCTCTTATCCTGTTCAATAGACGTGGGTGGAGTGTGAACCGGGCGATAGATAGATCTATCTACTCCAATTATACCTGTTTGTAGGTTGTCTTTGTTTTTGTTTTTGTCTTTGTTTTGTTTTGTTTGTTTGTTTGTTTGTTTGTTTTTTTTTGTTTTGTTTTTTTTGTTTTTTGTTTTTTGTTTTGTTTTGTTTTTTTGTTTTTTTCACACAAATGTGCAGTAGAATAATTTAATTTATGTACTTAGGTGTCTGGTTGAGGCCCGGAAGAAAATGAGTAAATAACAGAAAACAAAAGAAATAATAATAATAATAATAATAATAATAATAATAATAATAATAATAATAATAATAATAATATCCAGAACGTGCCAATAAATCCAATGTTGACAAAGTTAATACTCATCGATGGTTACGTGCATCTGGATTAAAGTCTGAAACTGAAGGATTTATTCTTGCAGCACAAGACCAAAATCTTTTCACTAGAAACTTTCAGGCAAATATTATGCATAATAATATGGATCCAAAATGCAGGTTTGGTGATAAACACCAAGAAACAATAGACCACCTAATCTCAGGCTGTTCTGTGCTTGCTCCAAATGAATATAAAAATCGCCACGATAGAGTTGGGCAATATTTACATTGGGCAATGTGCAAACATTATGGAAAATCTGTAAACAAACACTGGTATGAACATCACCCAGCACCGGTTACAGAAATAGAAGATGTAACCATTCTATGGGATTACACCATCTACACAGACAGAAAAATTGAAGCAAATAGGCCAGACATTATTGTTAAAAACCAGAAGGAGAAAACTTGTCTATTAATTGATATGGCTTGTCCAGCGGATTGTGACATAGCAATCAAGGAATTTGAAAAACTGTCAAAATAAAAAAACCTGGAAATTGAAATAGAAAAAATGAGGAAATTGAAAACAAGAGTTGTGCCAGTGATAGTAGGTGCACTTGGAATGATAAAAAATGGAACAAAACAACACATTGAAAGAATCCCTGGAAACCCCAGCTTAAGAGATATACAAAAAATTGTCTTATTAAGTACAGCCCACACACTAAGGAAAACTTTATCTATGTAATGCTAGGGATGATAGGGAAAATAGAAAAACATGAAATGGGGTCATAACAACACGCCACGACCTGCCTTAGGTCTCCCCGCAGACTTGGTTGGAAGTGAGACCAAAGCAGAAATCGAAATATGATGAAAAATGACATAATAATAATCTCTATTATAATAGAAACCATCGTATATATATATATATATATATATATATATATATATATATATATATATATATCCCTCCTGTCGTGACAATAAAATAGCGAGGCAGCATCGGCTCAGTTCATTCTCTTTACTACAAGTTATTAAAATTTACTACCATTAGGGAAGAATATATATATACTCGCTATTATAATATGTAAGATACTCAAAAGTAGGTACATTAAGATATACGTTGCCGTCATTTTAGTCGAAATATCGATATAAATATATTGCCGTCATTTTCTATGGTACGGGCCCACTCGTAATAATAAATAAATAAATAAATAAATGCTTACTCGGTGTTTCGCTGATTCTGAAATCCATTCATCAGAAGACAAAAGTAGTAGATTTATTTTCACATATATCTTTTCTTAAAGGATTTTATGACAAAATTATTTCAATGTATATTCTCTAAAGCCATTAGTTTATGATGCAAGTTTATTTAACTTTCTTTATTAAAGTTAATTAATATACACTAATTAAGTAGATTACAATTTAAAAATATGATTTTTCTACCGCAAATGAAAAGAAAATCTAAGAACAGAATTTCATTTTTGGTCGTATATTTATTGTTTATATTTTGATTTTTGGCGTATTTTTTATAAAGTTAAAATTATGTCCTTAATTGCTTTTCAGAGGCAATTATGAGAAAACCAACATCCCTGAACGAAGTAAAGGCTGTCAGCATCGATTTAAAACAATTACTACAAATCATGTTATTCCTTAAAAAAGAAAAGTCATCTTTTGCAGGAAGAAATCAGAAACGGCGAAGAACAGAAACGAATAGCAATCCAAGTCGAGATGAGACAGCAAGGGGCATGAATCAAATGGAGCCCAATGTTGAAACGCCAAATTAAATGGTCCGAAATATGGCACGGTGACTCCAGATTAAAATTTCTGATTCGAGCAGTATACGATACCCTGCCAAGCCCCACAAACTTACAATTATGGTATAAAACCCAGTCGCCAAATTGTCATTTTGTGGGCGCAAAGGCACCTTAAAACATATCCTGAGTAGCTGTAAATCTGCACTAGCTGATGGGCGTTACAGGTGGCGCCATGACGAAATTCTAAAAGAGATCGTGAAAATAGTTCAAAATGCTATCAAAGAGAATGTTTACAACCCAGACACAAGGCAGATAAAATTTATTAAAGCGGGCGCGAAAATCCAACGAAATAGAAAGGTAAATCCAAACCTGCTATCTCCTGCAACAGACTGGGAACTAAGGGCTGATATAGGCTCAAGATTAAAATTCCCAGAGCAAATTGCCATTACAAAACTTCGCCCAGATATAGTTTTCTTCTCACATAATTTGAAGAAGATAGTCTTGTGGGAACTGACGGTCCCCTGGGAAGAAAACGCTGAAGAAGCTCATGAAAGGAAGAAGTTAAAATACGACGAACTGCTGCAGAGTTGCAGGGTTAAAGGCTGGAGGGCTAGCTGCACTCCTATAGAAGTGGGGACTAGAGGATTTGCAGCAAGGTCCTTATGCGAAGCCTTAACAGATACTGGGATAGTGGGAGTAAACAAAAGGAAAGCACTCAAGTCCATAACCGAAACAGCAGAAAGAACCGCTAATTGGTTATGGATCAAAAGAGATGGAAGATACAACTTGCCTGGATTCCAAAACAAATTGTTAGCTAAAATTCCCCGAAATTCTGCATTTCTGATTTCTCTTCATTTTATTAGTACTCGTAAATAAGATAAAATGCATAAATAAGTTTAAATTAATGTTTCGGACGAGCTCATGTACGGTTAGCCTCTAAATGGAAAATGGCTCTGGCTGTCGCCAATCAGAAGCATTTGCAAGGTTTCGTACCGGGCCTAAACGTATTTTTTTCTAGTGTCTGAAAGGACTTATCGAGGGTGGGCTAGAAACTGATCATCTCTGGTCGGGTCGGCGCGGTGAGTGGGGTATGATGTTGAAAGACCCGAAACCCCCTAGTGATCCTCGCGATGACATCACTGACGACACCCTCTAACGCCCCCATTACGGTGCGTATGTTTGAAATAAAAAGATATTTAGAAACCCAGGCAAGGCCGGGTAATCATGCTATTATTTCATATTAAATATTATAAGGTCAATTCCAAAACATGGAAAATGAGGCATGGAAGATATAACTTTATTAAAAGCAGCTTCTTGCAGGAAAAAATCCTTAAGTCAAATTGAAAAGGTTTACTTTGAATATGAGTGGATACAATCAGTAGTTCGAAACTTTTAATAAAAACAAGAGGCGCAAAACGTATAACCTCTACCCTAAAAATATTTTACCTATTTTTATTAATTTAAATATTAATTTAATATTTAAGATAATATTTAAGATATTACTTTCATATTTCATGTTTAAGTTTCAGTCCTAATCAAATTAAATCATACAATTAAAAAATTAAATATAGCATCCTAGCATTATAATATATTATTACTGGTTAAATCGTATGACTGACAGACACTGGTCTAAATTATAGTATAGATATGAAATTGTGAAGGACGGACGTGGCTCTTATTATAGTATAGATTATATTGAGTTTTCATAGACACTTGTTTACAGTTATGTATGACGATTAAATGCAATGTATATTTCCTCCTGTATGACAGCCAATGCTAGACAATCTCCTTAAATATGGTTCTACAGAAAGATGCTGAGAATAATATGGACTGAACATGTGAGCAACGACGAGGTTTTGGAGAAAATAGAAACAAAAAGGAAAGTTATACTTAACATCAGGAAGAATCAATTGAAATTTCTGGGGCACATAAAGAAAAAAGGCTTGAAAAATCTTATACTCACAAGGCGGATGGACGTAGAGAGAAACGGGGGAAAGCAGCGCGTGACATACTTAATGAGCTTGAGCAAATGGATGACAGAACGGGGTTTGGAAGAAATAACAAAACGACAAAACTTAATAATATTTTTCTATATTTCTAAGATGAGGTAGTATTTACAGTATATACATTATTCGAACTATTGTCCTCATCTTTGTTGCCATTTTGATATGTCCCGGAAAGGAATATATATATATATATATATATCATTCGAGGTTGCTAAGCGGTTTAGGCAAATGTAACAGGGTAGTACAATCTAGTACGTAGACGTAATGAACGGTACTCCTCGTATGCAGTATCCTGAGACGTAGACGTAGATCAATAGTCCTCTAGTGGAAGATATCTAGTGGAAGATCAATAGACCTCTGGATCTCTGAACGTCTACATCTTAATCTATATTTATGGTTGACACCAGCCAAGCATATTCCAGTGAGGAGGAACCAAGGTGTATACATATTCATTACTTATTCATTACATCACATTTGTACTACGTTTCGGCCGTTGTACACTCCGACCTTCTTCAGGTGCTAGAAATTTCGAACCGAACCCTTTATTACAATCACTGGGGTATAAGAATAATATACCCCAGTGATTGTAATAAAGGGTTCGGTTCGAAATTTCTAGCACCTGAAGAAGGTCGGAGTGTACAACGGCCGAAACATCGTATAAATGGCAACAAAGATGAGGACAATAGTCCGAATAATGTAAATACTGTAAAACTTATTAATTACTACAAGGGACAGGAAGGTATGGACGGCCATGATCACCGACATCCTGATGGGTCATGGCATAGAAAGAAAAGATATATTTCTATTAATTTCTTTTCATTTAATAAATCATTAAGAACATTTCTTATTCTTTCGGTTCAACTAATATGAATTGCTTTTAAACAATATTATAATTAACTAGAAATATTCGTGAAAATTTCTATTCTGTTATTCGAATTTGATTCGTCTTCAATTTGCCGTCTCCCTTCAGGGCGTGGGCGATCATGGATTATGGACTTGGCTCTGTCTCTTATCGCTCTCAATAATTTTTCTCTTGGCATCTTTTCCAAGCCTCGATTTACTCAACCATTTGCTCAGACCTAACAAGTACGTCTCGCACTGCTTTCTCCTGCCTCTTTTTCCATTTATCCGACCTGTGAGTATCAAGTTCTCCAGGCCCTTCCTCCTCATTACGTGTCCTAGGAACCTCATTTGTCTCTTCTTGATATTTATTATCAGTTTTCTTCACGTTTTCATCATTTCCAACACCTCATCGTTGCACACGTGCTCTGTTCATGGTATCTTCAGCATCCTTCTGTAAAACCACATTTCTGCTGCCTCAAGCCTCTCCTTCGAGATTGATGAGATCGTCCAGCGTTCACTTCCATACAGAAGGACATATATCACATAGCAATCCAGCACTCTTTTCTTTGTTTCTAATGAGATTTTCCTGTCTTTCAGTACTCTGGCTAGCTTCTAAAATGAATCTTTGGCCATGTCACAGCGTCTTTGGATCTCCGTGTCGCATTTTTCATCCTCTGTCAAAACACTTCCCGGGTATTTGATTATGAGTCATAATTCTTACGTTAATTACTGAATAAGTTCCTTGTGAGTTCCACGACTACAAAATACTCATGGAATCCCCCGTCACATCTAATCTAAACTTATTTATAAATGGAACTTTGTGTGTGTGTGTGTGTGTGTGTGTGTGTGTGTGTGTGTGTGTGTGTGTGTGTGTGTGTCCGTTACCTATAGACTCCGAAACGGCTGAACCGATTTTCTTCAAAATTTACACCGTTGTACTATAAGCGTCTGCGAGTGTTCTTAGCTAGGCTTTGTGTCCCAATAAATAGGCTTTTTACCCCCAATAAATATTGAAAATCGATAATCGAAAAAATCGGGTTATAGAAGGAGTGGTCCGATTTTAATTAAATTTGATACACTCATAGACAACGACATAAGAAACGATATTCAGAAGTTTCAAGGTTGCAGTTCTTGCAATAGTGCAGAAAATCGATAGTATATATATATATAAAAGGCAAGTTGTTTGTGCGTTTATCTGCCTGTATCTGTATTTTTTCAGCCCCTTTATTTTAGTTTTTGCTTTGGGTTTGGCTCTAAGTAGGTATAATTGTAATTCTTAGTCTCAGCCATGATACCATTTACTCAGAGGACTTATTTAGCCTTTAAAATTCAGTTTACGATGAAAAGTCTTATTGGTTATTGATACCAGGAAATCAAAATTTGACTTACATCCATTCATTTTTCTTTCAGTCTACAGTTTCGCTTAAACTGGAAGCAACTATTGCTTTTTAGTCTTTCGTGCCAATGTCCAAAGAGTCAGAGCTCCAGGGCCATGGATTAGTTTTAAAGCTTTCATTACACCCGAGCAACGCCGGGCTATACTGCTAGTCGTTAAATATTTGAACTTAACAACTTTAACAAAATATTGCAATAACGATCATAAGTATGAATGCAGGTCATTATTTAAAGAACTAAGTGGATACAAATGAATATACTTGAAATTGAGACGTTTTCACATTTTGCTAAAGACTTTAGATACATCTTCTATCGTTCGTTGAAACCAAACAGCGACTCTAATACCATTTCTGTCGCGACAAAAAAGGAATAGTCCATTGTTTATTAGGTACTGGCATTATCGTCCCCTCTATCTCGGAGGAAGCGATAATGTTCTCATGTATTTAACGAGTTCTCTTTCTTTCTTTAGACATACGGTCGCATCACGTTGAAATACTGGTTCTCGTACGATCATCGAAGTTAAGCAACGTCGAGTCTTGATGGGTAACCGGTTGGGAATATCAGATGCTGTAAGCTTGAGTGTGCGGGTGATGTAATGGATAATAGCTCTGAATTGTTAATTGACGAATCGAGTCCCAGTTGCCACTGAGTTCGTTATATTCGCTTAGGTGCAGCGACCCTTGGAAAAGGTGAGGAATCACCTCTTCTCCCCAAGCTTTGGGTTAATTAGTAAGATGTATATTGCTAAAATCATTATTGTCTCAAAAAGAAAATTTTAACTACTAAAAATATTTTCTAGGTTTAAATAACATGAAAAGGGTTGATAAACCGTAAGTAAATGAATCACTCAAACTGAAGTTTTCTGTCTGTCATTCTTTGTTTCTGTCGTCTTTTCTTTTTTTTCTTTTCCTTCTTCTTTTCTTTCTTTCTGTTTTTCTTTATTTTTTCTTAATTTCTACCTTTTTTTTCTTTCTTTCTTTTCTCTTTTTCTTTTCTTTTTTCTTTTTTCATTTCTTTCTTTCTTTCTTTCTTTTGCTGATACTAAACGGCTTCTGTATCTCTTTGCTGTCTTTCCACGCGATCAAAATGAAATAGTCCATTACTCATGCGGTATTGACAGGGAGAAACGTAGGACAAGCAGAATTACAATATGATTTTGATATATGCGAGAAAATAGGTCACACCAGTGTTGCCGCGCCAAAAAGTCCGATTCGGCTTTGCCAAATTTAACTTATTCAAATCTTCCAACTTGAAAATTCGATAAACAATCACTTGTGTTATTTATAATTCACTTTTCGTCATATTTTGACGAAACTGCAGTGTTATTATCAACTGTCATTAAATGTCGGCTGTTAATTTTATATTTCTACTTGGGAGAGATCAATTAGAAATTACCGTGAGAATCGTCGTGATTTATTTATATATTAATATCTATCTATTAACCTAATGCGTACATCAAGCGTACAAAGGAAAAATATTAAGTAAAGTTTCATCTACTTAAAAATTTCATTGGAGTAAAAGGGATTTTAAAAATCAAAACAGCCAATCCGAGCTGTCTATGCCTTTTCTTCGTGTCCATTCTTTCCCTCTTTCCTTTTACTCGCTTCTCTTTTCGTTCCTCTCTTACTTTCTTACTTACCCTCTAGCCTCTACCTTTTTCATCCTTCACGCCTTCGTTTTGCCTTGACTCTCTCGCTTATTTTTAAAAATCCTATTGTCCTGTATATATAAACTTCCTGTATATATAAACTTCCAGATGTTATATATATATATATATATATATATATATATATATATATATATTATAAAAGATTTTAGATTATTACAATGGGTAATACATATTTCACTGCGTCATGAAGTTATTATCGCGGCTCGTCAGACTCAAATGGTACAAGAGGACCAACTGTTGTACCATTTGGGTTTGACGAGCCGCGATAATAATATCATGACTCGGTGAAATAAGTATTACCCATTGTAATAATCTAAAATCTTTTATAAATTATATTACTCAGTTAAATTAAATAAATGAATATAACATTGAGTTCTCTTGAGTTCGTCTCTATCGGAATTTACTTGTAGACCAAGTGTGCTATGTCATATATATATATATATATATATATATATATATATATATATATATATATTATACATATATTACATATTATATATGTTATATATATATATATATATTACATATTATATATGTTATATATATATATATATATATATATATATAATATATTACATATATTATATATTATATATATATATATATATATATATATATATATATATATATATATACATCAGGAAATATGTTTCGATAAGACAACTAACAAAGTACTGGAATTAAGCTGTTTATTTAATTTTTCTTGTGTTCGTACAAGTGTTTTCTTTTTAAGACACAAAATGTATAAAAACTGCCCAAAATTTCTGCATACACAAGCGCTTTCGGCTATGCTATCCTTTTAGCTATTATTTATGGTTGTGTTTTGCCTTTACTTTGTGTATCGGAAATGGACACATAAACTACAAAAAAAAAATTATCAGAAGATACAAACAGATAAGGTGTCGTGAAATCAGAGAAAAATCTATGTAATTCTAGTCACTGCCAAGATAGAAGTCTATACAAGGTATGATAAATACCCATAACTATGAGATTGTATTCTTGTGTAGTTTTATATATTTTAAGGCTGCCATGAATTTGATTTGCATATTTGTTTGCTCCTTCTGATAACATTCCCCAAAGCCACAATAACAACAGGTAACCTTATCTTCAGATGCTCCATTTTACTGATTGTCCTTCTATTTATTTAGTTTCTCAAAATGTGTTTTCTTTGCCAACTGGGACTTTAACATCAGAAGACTGATGCTTTTAGTATGAATTTTTCACAAATTTTATCTGCTCATTTTGTTTGGATTTCCTGTCGGTCTGAACGCTGAAATTACAGAGGGTGGTAACCTAATCATTCTGTACAACTTGTGGTGGCTTATCTTCCCGCCAATTCTTTCTGCTAGGGAGGATGAATGCGCGGCATATTGACCAATGTATGTGCTGGGCAGCCTTATTATGCCGTTGAAAGCCTACTGTTGACACCAGTCGGCCACACCCAGATATTATATGATCAAACGTCTCCGGATGTTCTCCTCATACGCAACAGAATGGTCTAGTGTTAATTTTATCATTATTGTTATTATTAGGACAGCTTTTTTTCTAATACAAACGACATTTGCAAAAAGATGTATTTCTTTTATATTTGTATGCAATTTTTAAATATAACTTGAAGAAGAACGTTGTTTTTTTTCTTTTTCTTTTTTAACATTGTAAGTGTTATTTTTATTATTAGTAGTAGGAGAAGTAATCGTCGTAGTAGTAGTAGTAGCAGTTGCATACCAAATATCCGGTGATTATTGCT
>JBBBDQ010000194.1:2310000-2352500 GCA_037127315.1 Ascarosepion bandense | reverse complement strand
GTACGCACGCGTGTCTCGTATATGTGTGTTAATTTCAAACAGTGAAATATTTCTTTTATGTGCGGTGTCGCTTCAGGACGTCTGCGATTATGGCCCTCTGCATTTTCCTGTCCCCTTGTAGCTCTTAATAAATATTGTTTTTTCGTTATTTCTTCTGAACCCAGTTCTACGATCCATTTTTGCTCAAGCTCATCAAGTATGTTAAGCGCTGCTTTCCTCTGTCCCTATTTCCCTCAATCTGTCCTGTGAGTTTCAGATTTTCGAAGCCCACCTTCCTCATTACGTATTCCAGACTTTTAAAATGCTTTTTTCGGATTTCAAGTATATTTTTTTTCTTTTTGTTTTTATTTTTCTCCAACACCTCGTCCTTGCTCACATGCCCGGTATGTAAACTTTGGAGGAGAGTTTGCATACCAAACATGATAGCATTCTGATTATTTGATCAATAAAACATTTCTTTTTTTTATCCCAATTACTGCAAAATCGGCTTACTGCTATATCACGTTGAAACACCAGTTCCCGTAAGATCACCGAAGTTAAGCAATGTTGAGCTTGGTTAGTACCTAGATGGGTAACCGCTTGGGAATAGTAGGTTTCGTCAGCTTGAATGTGCGTGTAGTGTGATGAATAATGTCCCTGAACTGTTAATCAAAGGGTCAAGAGACAATTCTAGTTTTGTTCGTTATACTTACGTGCAAATATCCTTGGAAAAAGTAAGAAACCACCTTTTCTCCCCGCATCTATTGGTTAATTTGTAAAAGATGTATCACTAAAACCATTATTATCACAAACAAAATATTTAGATTTCGGCATTCGCGCCTGTGGAACTCCCTTCCACAAGTCTGCTTTCCCGACAGTTACAATCTCCAGGTGTTTAAATGTAGGGTCAATAGACACCTCCTATCACACTAACTCCCAACTATTCTCAGAACACTCTCATCTACCCAACCCTCATTCTCGGTATCCTTACCCGCCTATCACCCACCCTCTGACATTTCCTATATTTAATCAGCCTTTCTCCACTCTACGTAGCCCCCTGCGCAGTAGTGGCAGTGACATGCCTTGCTCGGGGTGAAACGCTTATAAAAAAATAAAAATAAAAATAACCCTTAGAAGTTGATATGCTACTAAACAAACAAAAATAATGCCAAAATCTTGTGCGGTTAGTAAGGATGTGCGTGTATGTGTGAAAAAGTTATGTGCGAAAAAAATCAAATTAATAGAATTTAAACTTGCCAGTAATATTTATACACAGTCTTGTATTAAAATAGACGGAGTGTACTAATTTGCCATTGAATTTAGGGAAAAATATCTGGAATGGAAACATTCCAGTTATAAAATATTATTGACATGCGAATAGTTCGACTCCATGTGTGCAAAAGATGGCGCTTATTCGCGCTTGCCTGAACAAATACACGCACACACGTGCATGCGCACATAAAGACAATATCAGTTAATGATATTCGCTTGGTTGCAGTTATAACTGGCTTTGAAAAATTTGACGCATAATTGGCTTATTTGAGCAAAGAAAATTACACGAGTTCATTGAACTAAATTTTAAGCACAATGCAGACGCAAACAGCATAGGCAGAAAAATGGTATCTATTCATCCAAGATTTTATTCGGGTGGATTAGGGACTACAGTCCCCCTTTTTACGATCGCTGGAAACTGAACAAAACATTTAATAAGCACTTTTATCTTTCATCATGGCAATGCTTTCGAAATGTGCTGCATCATTAGTTTAAAATTATTACGACCAACAATTTTCAAAATAAACCAGAAAATTTAATTTGTGTGTGGGGGTGCGAGCTTGTTTGTTTTCATGAAATATTAGATAGGTTTGCCTGTCGTCCGGTTCACACTTCTCCCCAGTCTTTTGAACAGGAGTGGAGGTTTATCCTTCGTTTCCTTCTTAGGATTAGGCTTCCAGTTCCTTTTAAAGCCTTTTCCTTCTCTTTCAATTCTGGTAAAACCCTTGCATCTTGATAACATTATCACCTTGCTTGGGGTTGTGTCTCTTACTCTATAACGGCTATCTCGAGTGGTTCTTGAGCCTTGGACAGGGTGGAAGTCATTATAAAAAAGATCATTAGGTCCTATAGTTTTTTATATACGAGGATGTATAAAAAAAATAATTAAGGGCGATTTGCATACAACATCTTTATTTCTATTGATGAAGAACAAATGTACATATCTCTTTTCGACTTCGTCCCCCAGCTTGTCGATGCCCGTCTGGAATCGTTCAACAGGTTTTTTAGGACTTTTCGAAAAAAAAAAGCATTTCTCATGAAGCCACGTCTAAACAGGTTGCTTATTTGGACACCTCACACGTACAGATTTTATTGTACCCGAAGACATCATGTACGATGGTTTATGCAGGTCCATAGCTGATGCCCGCGGTTGCTGCCACATGTGCTAACGTAATTCGTCAGTCTTCCCTAATCAAGGCAACCAGGCTCTGGGTGTGTTCGTCCGTGCGCGATGTTGATGGGCGACCAGATCGTTTTTTCTTGTTGTCTTTCTCTTTTTTTTTTTTTTTTTTTTTTTTTTTTTTTGCCCGTTACACTTGTTCGTCCCTCTTTAATATCGGATTTTAGACTTCCCTACTTTTAATACATGACTTAGCCTCACATACTTTTAATATATAACTTAGACTTTTCTACTTTATAATATGATTTCGCGTTCCTTACATTTAATGTTTGATCTCGCCCTCCTAATTCGTTATGAGATTGGATCAAATACAGATCAAATATGGGTCCGAATCCGACAGTATCATAAGATAAAGAACAAATAGGAAACGTTTCTCAATTTAACATGCTTCACTTTTATCAAAGCTTCATCAGAGAATTCTTTGAAAAAAAAAAGAGTAAAAATACACTAAACATAACTATTTTGATGTACAAAATTTTATCATTATAGTAAATACAGACATAATAAAAAAGGAAATTTTTAAAAAATGTAAGAGGGAAATGAAAAGCAAGAAGAACATTTCATTAGAAACAAAGAAAAGAGTGCTGAACTGCTATGTAATATCAGTCCTGTCTGGCAGTCAATTCTGAATAACTTCCTCACAGATCAAAGGAAGATTTGACATAACAAATATGTGCTTCTACAAAACAATGCTGAGATTATCATGGACAAAGTATATGAGCAATAAGAAGTTGTTTTTTTTTTGTTTTTTTGTTTTTTTGCAATAATATTTAGTGATACAAATCTTACTAATTAGCCCAAAGTGGGGGAAGGCAAAAAAAGATGTTGATTCATATCTTTTCTAAGGATATTTGCACATAAGTGAGTATGACAAACCCAATGGAAATTGGAACTCAACTCTCCAATTAACAATTCCCTGCCATTACTCATTACACCACCTGCACATCCAAGCAGCTAGTCATCCAGGTACTGATCCTGTTCAATATTGCTTAACTTTGGTGATCGTATGAGAACTGAACTTTTAATGTGCTGTGTTCATAATCAAAACACATAATAAGATTTGAATTTAACACTTCCAAGATATTGATGGACAGAAAGAAACAATAAATAGCTAATGAGCTTGTGGATGTCAGAAAAAGGAATGAAAGAGATAGTAAAAATATAAATATTACAAAGAGCTACAAAGGACGGGAGGTTGTGGAGAGTCATGATCACTATATTTCAAAGGGATGCAGCACATTGAAGAAGAATACTTGGTCTGGTCTTCTGGCTTAAATTGGATGATCCATTTAAATATAAACTTTCTGAAGTATGATATGTATTTCATTCTGTAGGACAAATATGGCTCTGTGTTTAAACCAGTGGTTAGCATGATCAAGTGATTATAACCTGAAAAGGTCTTATTCTTACATTTTTGGGGGGCTAATTTGCTATATTTGCTTATGTAGTTGACAATTTCAAATGTATTAGTTGGATACAGTTGCTTTTTTAAAGTTTATTCTTGAATTAAACTCCAAATAAAAAGATTTCTACTGAAAATCAGATAAACAGAGTATTCAATAACATTTCCAGAGTTAAAAAAGTAAAAAAAAGAGAGAGAAGGAAACGAACAAGGCTTAGTTTGGGCTATAAATAATTTTCATTTTTGTTTACCAACTTTATTCTTTAAAAAATAAATTGCAATTACATTATATTCAATTATATATTCATCATTATTTGTAATGACTTGTTAGCACTTAAATTGTACAGGTTTTGATATAAACAAATTTTTTCGACAAAGTGTGGCACTGTGCAATTGCACATGTGTGTGTGTGTGTGTATGTATGCACGTGTGTATACATATGTGTAAGATAAGAAGGCAGCAAGATCAAAAAGACTGTAGTTATATTTCAACAACAAATAAATATAATTCTAGTACCAAAGCTCACCAAGTTTAAATTACATGTATCAGATTCAAGGGTTTTATGACTATTGTTAGAATGGGGGTTGACACGGATCAGTTTATGGGTGCTTTTAATATAAATATACCTTCATTTTAAGTGAGTCGGGACACAACCGTTCAAGCGTGCGGTTGAGTAAGATCGGGGTCACCCCAATGGCGGGACTAGCTTTGATGTGAGACTAGCTTTGATGCAGCAGACTAGCCCAGATAAAGAGCCCTGCCTGGTTGTCAAGGACGATGCGTATTGTTGTGTTGGAGAATTATACCGCAGAATGCCATGTCATCTATGCAGTTTTGTTATCTATTGACTGAGAGACTAAAAGTCCCGATGTCTTAAATCCATTTTCGGATTTGTCTGTTCCTTTTTTTTTTTTTTTTTTTTTTTTTTTGTGAAAAACGATAACAACACATCCAGCATGGTGTCCTAGCTAACGAGCGGCCATCGACAAATGAACTAATAATGAATTACCATTGTTAATACCACTTTTCGATGTTTATTTGGTACTATAAAGAATCTGGTTTTTCACTAGAGAAAGTTTTTTTCTCGCTAAAGCATTTTGCAGGGAACAAAAACGTAATAATCAGATGGTGCAATATAAGGGAAATATGGCAGTAGCAGAGCAACCAAGTTTCTAAAAGTTTTCCTCTTATTTTGGCTCTATGTGTTCTTACATGTGTTCATGAGGGGAATTTTTTTTTCCTTTAATCCACTGTTTAAAACTAAGATATATTAGTGTAGTCCAAACATATTTTCAACTGTCACATATCATTAGTAATTGGGATGATATATCAGTAATTACAATTGGTTCCCAAATATGGAAATTACTTATGACTCAACCTACCATGTCTTTTCAGGAAGTGGGGGAATCATCCACAGCATCCTGTCTCTTGTCTCTTGTTGCTCTAAGTAGCTTTTGTTTCTTTGTCCTTGTTCTGCCACATATTCGTTAAATATGTTACTCATTATTTCTCCTTGATTCTATTGCCATCAATATGTTCTATATGTGTTCTCTAGTCTCTCTTTCCTCAGTATATATCTCAGAAAATTCAATAGCCTCTTTCTAAAAAGTACAAGTTTACTGATAGACTAAACTAAACTATCGCCCGGTTCACACTCCACCCACATCTATTGAACAGGTGAAGAGGCTCATCCCTTGTTTCCTGTTTAGGATGCGGTTTCCGGGTTTCTCTTTTCCAATCTTTTCACTCTTTTCTTTTTTTTCTTTTTTTTTTCAATTGGAGTAGATAGACTAAACTATCGCCCGGTTCACACTCCACTCACGTCTATTGAACAGGTGAAGAGGCTCATCCCTTGTTCCCTGTTTAGGATGTGGTTTCCGGCTTTCTCTTTTCCATTCTTTTTACCCTTACGTAGCCCCATGCGCATCATTGCCGTTATCGCCCTGCTTGGGGGTGATATGATCAATATATATATATATATATATATATATATATATATATATATATATATATGGTTATGTCTTGAAGGCTGTCACAAGGTGTTGAGTAAAATAAAAAAGTTTTGGGTTATTACCTATTTATTATATATTATTATATATTAATATTTCGAAATCAAAATCTCATCTTCAGAATGGCAGAGAAGCGTGTGTCTGTCCGAGCGTGTTCCTGGCCTTTCAAAGAATATATATAACGTAGAATATTTGGTATTTTTGTCAGGTAAATTCCAATAGAGACAAACTCAAAAGAACTAAATGTTAAATTCTTTATTAGATTTAACAGAGTAATATAAGTTAATTACCTGTTGTGTGATTTGGGTCTGAGGAGAGGCTGCTCAGCTGCGAAATATTTATTACTCATGGATTTGTAGAATATCCAAAATTTTTTCAAGAGTATATATGTGTGTGTGTGTGTGTGTGTGTGTGTGTGTGTGTGTGTGTGTGTGTGTGTGTGTGTGTGTAATCTTGTGGATAAAAAATAAAAAGTGACCTAGTGATTAAGTCCTTTAAGAAGTGTAGTATGATTAACACAATGTGGGGCACCGAAGAATACATCCCTCACCCCCACACACCTCACACGTACACCCGAGCAAGCGTCGATCTTTTCTTTCGTCCAGTTTTAGTTCTCATCACTAGGCCTTTGCATTTCCTGAACCTATTCACACATCGCTGTATGACCAATGAAAAAAAAAATTCTAAACTATTGTCATACGGAATCATCTTTGCGTTAATTTAAAGGATCATATTTGTAGAAACGGATCATCCTTGCTGTCTCTGATCCACAATCTACTCGAAGAGTTTATTTCTGAGACCATGCCATTTTGCTTTTTAATTGCGTTTATCATTTTAGTTCATAAATTCTGTATTCACACTCCACCCACATCTATTGAACAGGTGAAGAGGCTCATCCCTTGTTTCCTGTTTAGGATGCGGTTTCCGGTTTTCTCTTTTCCAATCTCTTCACTCTTATGTAGCCCCCTGCACATCAGTGGCATTACCGCCTTGCTCTGGGTGATATGATTAAAAAAAAAATATATGGTGAAAACAAATTCTGACATCAGATTTTGGAGTAAAAGAGTGCAAGCTTTACACCAAAAATGTGGTGTGTCTTTTACGTAAGTGCAAGCAAATATGGTGATGAGTGGATAGCTATATTTTAAAAAGTCAAAGAAAAAACTATTCTAAAAAATATTGAGAATACATCATCTTAGAAAGTCGGACAATTTAAGTCTGCTACAATTTCTACTACTACTAATTAGGAGTCATTAAATATAACAGCGACGAATCTGACTATAATATTGAAAGAAAAACTATTAAAGCAATAATGAAAATTCATCATCTAAGAAGTTCCGACAAATTTACTACTACTACTATTACTATTACTATTACTACTACTACTACTATTAGGAGTTAGCAAATAATATAGTAGGGAATGTGGCTATAATATTGAAAGACATAAAAGAAAACTTATTCAAAAATAAATTACCGCTTTTATTCATACTTTCGGTGTATAGGACGTAAGTAGATAAATAGAGCGGTAAATAGTGCGTCTTATACACCTTAAAATTACGGTAGTAGTAAATTTAAGACTAACATATTCGCCTCTAATCAGAGACGTAAACTGCGTGGTTGCTCGGCATTTACTTGGGATAACCTTGTGTCTGATTCAAAATTTTTTTTTTTTTTTTTTTTAATCATTTCACCCCGAGCAAGGCAGAAATGCCACTGATGTGCAGGGGGTTACATAAAATGTCTCATTATTAGTAATACAGAACTGATAAATTTGCTTTTCTGTTTTTTGCATTTGTTTGTATTTAAATACTTCATTGTTTTTTATTTTATTTTATTTATTTATTTATTTTTATTTATTTATTTGTTTTGCTTTATGCATTCTGGTTGCTTTACTTGTAGCGGTGGGGGGGGTTACTTTTTTATTTCCTGTTTGTTTTTTTGCTTTTTTTTTGTTTTTTTTTTTGTTTGTTTGTATTTCGATCGACTGTTTGTGCCAATAAAATGAGAAAGGGTCGCGCATGAGAAAAAAACTGTCTGGCTACGAGCCTGCGTCGGCCAAATAAACTGAGGAATTAATTTCCGCAAATTAGTGTGGAGAACGATAAAAACCAACTCACGCATGCGCACAAACATTCATAATGAAACGGGCACACACACACACACACACACACACACACACACACACACACACACACACACACACACAGCACCACAGATGCACGTACAGACTAACACGAATGGCAGCATACATCCATCCATATGCATATGCTGAATCGTATATCCATATTCATTTACGGAATGGATTAAATCGGTCATATTTTTAATTTATTTGTTTATGCATTATTTTTAATGATATTTGACTATCGTTAAATAGTTTGTTTACTTATTTACATCTACTGGCATGAATAATCAAGAAATATTGTTAGGAAAAATATGCATCCTCGAGCATATATATAAATATACCGTTTAATAATAAAAAAAAAAAAGGGCATCTACTCAAATATGAGTATCAAAAAAATATAATGTTTAAACAAATAAATTAAAAAATATGACCGATTTAATCTATTTCTTTGTTTACATTAATAAACGAAACAGAGCAGACATGCATATTTCGAGAACTGGAAAAGATGTGTTCAAAAGAACTATTCGGGCTTTGTCCGGGTGGGAGGTCGTATATGGTCAGGTTTAATGGGTGACACGGGTTCAAATCCTGGTGTAAAGTGCATATTTCCTACAAACTATGATAAACATTAGATATCTGAAACAAAAAAGTATTTATCATCAATTATGCTATATATATATATATATATATATATATATATATATATATATATATACTAGCAGCATAGCCCGGCGTTGCTCGGGTGTCATGAAAGTTTTAAAACTAATCAAGTTTTGTAATGAAAGTTTTAAAACTAATCAGACTCTTTGGACGTTAGCACAAAAGACTAAAAAGCAATAGTTGTTTCCAGTTAAAGCGAAACCATAGACTGAAAGAAAAATGAATGGATGTAAGTCAAATTTTGATTTCCTGGTATCGATATCAAATAAATTTTTTTCGTCGAGAACTGCAACCTTGAAACTTCTGAATATCGTTTCTTATGTCTTTGTCTATGAGTGTATCAAATTTGATTAAAATCGGACCACTCCTTCTATAACCTGATTTTTTTCGATTATCGATTTCCGATATTTATCGGGGGTACCTTGACACAAAACCTAACTAAGAACACTCGCAGACGCTTATAGTACAACTGTGTAAATTTTCAAGAAAATCAGTTCAGCCGTTTCGGAGTCTATAGGTAACGGATACACACACACACACACACACACACACACACACACACACACACAGTTCCACATAAATCAAGTTTATATAAATATATATATATATATATATATATATATATATATATATATATATATATATATATATATATATCAGTTAGATTCTTAAATAATCTAACATATCTATCTAATTAATACAAAAAGTACATGCTTAAATGGAGGAACCGCCACTCATTTTGGATATCTAAATTTTAAATGGAATTTTTAAAATGAAAAAAGTTTTCTTGAAACTTTTATTTTGGTGTTAATTGAAACCTAAATGATTAAATTTACTATTTCCAGTAAGTAAAATACTCTTTCTAATTTCAAACAAAAATTTTATTGATTGGAATCTAAAATCTTTAGTTTTGACAAAATATCAAACAATAAAATGCAAAACAGACATTGCCTGTCTTGAATAAATGGAGATTAAATTGAACGAAATATTTCTAACAGCAAAGAAAAAAACAAAAATGTGTTTCAAATCAATTTGTAAATATAAATTATTCTAAGAAGAAAACAACGGTAATTATTTAAAATAATTTATCAATTTTTTACCATTAAAATAAAATCAATTAATGCATTTTTATAATTTTCAGTCAGTTATCCGTGATACACGCTTGGTCGATAATGTCTCTTTCGAGACATGTATGACGAAGTAGAAGCCATTACTTTCTGTGGTAGACCAGTTGCCGGCCAAGGCTATAGAACCCAATCTGTCTTACTATTCGAAGCTTAGCTGGAGGGTATTTGTATAATATCATAATAGAGAGAATATATATATATATATATATATATATATATATATATATATATAGTCATCCGTAGACAGATCTGTTTCGCTGTATCACGGCTCATCAGTATGGTTAGACCCAGGATTGAAACCCGAGCGAATTGGCGTCAGTCGGCAATTCTACCTTTGAGCTATGGTCGCTCGGTAGAAGGAGGCAGACTTTTTAGCGTACATATTATCATTATACATGCCCAATAGCTGAGAGTGTTCTAATATTCATTGCTGAATGAACGAAGCGTAAATGCTAGAGTAGCTACTGTTTTTCAAAGTCTATCATTCTTCCAGAGTGTTCAATCAGGGTGTCAGAGCGTAATATATATATATATATATATATATATATATATATATATATATGTATGTGTGTCTGTGTGTGTGTGTGTGTGTGTGTGTGTGTGTGTGTGAATATCTCTGCTCTATCACTGATATTGAGCGCTTTTAAATAAGTGCCACGCATATATAATATGTAAACAATATAATATATATAACAAATTGCATATATATATATATATATATATTAATATTTATAATTATATACATACACTTTTCACACACACATATATATATATATATATATATATATATATTTATATATATATATATAATAAACCTCTCAAATATTTTTACATCATTTTAGATGGCAAAGTTACACTCATATATATATATATATATATATATATATATATATATTATTATTATTATTATTATTATTATTATTATTATTATAAATAATATATACAGTAATAATAATAAACATCTAGATATTCTGAAACGGAGAACTTCAAACAACGTTTCCTTTATCTTGCAATGAAATTTTGGACAACGATAATTTGTCGGTAAACTCGATTATACGCTAACACCCACGTTTGAACCATTCCTTGTTGGCTTCTTTTCCAAATTCAACTAAATAATATCCACAGCAAGCCTATCATGTGTGGCTACCACCATTTGTCAATGGATACATATATATTCTTCTATGCACGTTACAGGGGGTTTTTGTAGATGTTTAAGGAAAGTAAGTAAACCGTCTCACTAAACAAGGCCAAGGATTAAATTCTTGCCTGCGTGGGCGACTATAAGTGACTCATGATGTAGACGTTCGTGGAACTGACGAGCAATACAGCAGTAATAATACCGCAAGACTGCTCTCAACACATGCTCAATACTAATAAAAAATATAAGTACTTTTCAGTGCGCCCACGTCGATACCGAATACGGAATGTGACTTTAGTTCAAAACTTAACGCGCGTTTAAAGGCAATAGCGAAAAAAATTAGAAAATTGCCCAAGCCGTAATTTTATAAGCGCAGCTTAGATGTGGCACAGGGCCTAAAGTGTGGAGTACCCAGTAAATATCAAACCCACTACTCAGTTGTGATTGATCAAACGAGACAAGCTTGCTAACCATGACACCACATCGAAGTGGCCAACAAAAAATAATTTGTCACTGGTACAAACTATTGTCATATATAGATGCGTATGAGAGCATGTGTGCACAAGTGTGCATAATTTGCATAATGCAGAGATATGTGGGTGTACGTATGTTATTTGTATTATATATATGTGTGTATGTAAGTGTACGTGTGTGTATTTTTTTTTTTTTTTTACCAGTGTTTCATCTATACATGCTTTTTGTGATGTTCTGGTGGAGCAACAGATAAAGACGCGGAACGAGAAATCGGCAATCTTAGTTCCAATTCCAGGCGAGATCGTTATATTCACGTATTCAAAAAAAAAACCCTCGAGGAAGATAAGAATCTATTCTCCCCCTCAACTTTAAGTTGAATAGTAGAGTAGAGTGGCAAAAATCATATGTAAGGCGCAAACTTCAACTGTTTTTCACTCTTTTCCTTTTTTTTATATTTTTTCGATTGGAGTAGATAGACTAAACTAACGCCCGGTTCACACTCCACCCACATCTATTGAACAGGTGAAGAGGCTCATCCCTTGTTCCCTGCTTAGGATGTGGTTTCCGGCTTTCTCTCTTTCAATCTTTTCACTCTTACGTAGCCCCCTGCACATCAGTGGCGTTACCGCCTTGCTCGGGGTGATATGATTAAAAAAAAAAAACTAAGATGCGTTCAGCATAGTTGAAGTATAACCCACAGGTAAGAATAAGAAAAGCGAGACATTATTAATACAAAATAAGACTAACCACAGTAAACAACTACAAATAGAACAATAGAAGAGTAAACACGATGGTAAAAAATAACAATAAAGAACAGAAGAGTAACCGGAAGGCAGTAGATGACAATAAAACATAACAAGAGTAAGTAGAAAGGCAATCAGTGACAATAGAACAACAGAAAAGTAACCAGAAAGGCAGTAGATGACAATAGAAGAACAGAGGAGTAACCAGGAAGGCAGTAGATGACAATACAACAACAGAAGAGTAACCAAGAAGTCAGTAGATGACAATAGAACAAGAGAAGAGTAACCTGGAAGGCAGTAGACAGCATTAGAATAATGGAAGAGTAAACAGAAAGGCAGTAGATAATATCAGAACATTAAAAAAATAACCAGAAAAGCAGTACATAGCAATAAAATGATAGAAGAGTAACCAGGAAGGCAGTAGATGACAATAGAACAATAGAAGAGTAATCAGAAAGGCAGTAGATGACAATATAACAATATTAGTGTAAACAGAAAGGCAGTAGATAAAAATAGAACAATAGATGTGTCACCAGGAAGGCAGTAGATGACAATAGAACAACGGAAGGGTAACCAGAAAGGCAGTAGATAAAGATAAACAACAGAAGAGTAACCAGGATGGCAGTAGATGACAGTAGAACATCAGAAGAGTAACCAAGAAAGCAGTAAATGACAATAAAACAACAGAAAATTAACCAGGAAGTCATTAAATGACAACAGAATAATAGAAGAGTAACCAGAAAGACAGTAGATAAAAATAGAACATTAGAATAATTACCAGATTGGCAGTAGAAGACAATAAGACAACAGAAGAGTAACCAGGTAGGAAGTAGATGACAATAGAACAATAGAAGTATAACCACAATGGCAGTTGATAGACAATAGAACAACAGAAAAGTAACCAGGAAGGCAATAGATAACAATAGAACAATAGAAGAGTAACCAGAAAGACAATCAATGACAATAGAACAATAGACGATTAACCAGAAAGGAAATAGATAACAATAGACCAATAGAAGATTAACCAGAAAGGCAGTAGATGACAATTGAACAATAGAAGAGTAACCAGAAAGGCAATAGATGACAATTGAACAATAGAAAATTAACCAGAAAGGCAGTCAATTCCAATAGAACAACAGAAGAATAACCTGAAAGCAGTAGATAACAATGGAAAAATAGAAACGTAACCAGATAGGCAGTATATGACAGTAGACCAATAGAAAAGTAACTAGAAAGGCAGTAGGTAACAATAGAACAATAGAAGAGTAACCAGAAAGGTAGTAGATGACGATAGAACAATAGAAGAGTAACCTGGAAGGCAGAAGATGAAATTAAAACAACAGAAGTGTAACCAAGATGGCAGCAGATGACAGTATAACTATAGAAGACAAACCGGAAAGGCAGTAGGTAACAATAGAACAATAGAAGAGTAACCAGAAAGGTAGTAGATGACGATAGAACAATAAAAGAGTAACCTGGAAGGCAGAAGATGAAATTAAAACAACAGAAGTGTAACCAAGATGGCAGCAGATGACAGTATAACTATAGAAGACAAACCGGAAAGGCAGTAGGTAACAATAAAACAACAGAAAATTAACCAGGAAGGCATTAAATGACAACAGAACAATAGAAGTGCAACCAGGAAGGCAGTAGATGACAATAGAATAATAGAAGAGTAACCACGAAGGTAATAAATAACAATAAAACATTTGAAGAATAACCGGAAAGGTAACGATCGACAATGCATTTGAATTTTCGAAGATCAAAGTTGTCTGGAAGGCATGGTGCTGGAAGAGAGTTTCACAAGTGAAAAGTGCAAGAAAAGAAACTGTTATAATAGAATTTCTGGTTACATCTAACCTTTTCAAATATAAAATGATGAGAACTTGAGTCTAATCTAATACTGCGCTTAATGTACCACAGTAAGAAACGTAAGTGGGCTGAAAATGAGCAGTTATGCTAAAGATGAAAACTGACACTGATTTACAGTGTACTTTCACGTCGAAACAGTTTTGACCATGATGGCTTTAATCTAATCTGGATAAAAGATATAAGCGTAAGGTATTCAGCTGGAATTTACTCTCTTGCAAGTCTAATCTGGTGCCCTGTCTGGACGGCTGTGAATAGTCCTCTTCCATCCTCTGCAGTGTGATGACCTATCACACAAAAAAAGAGTAATTGTCTCGCCGTAGGTATCAACCAGTATAGGAGAAGGACAACTTTGACACGCCTTGTAACTGACTGGTAAAGTAAACCGGATCAAACAGTGTTTCTTCTAAAAACAGTTCATTATAAAAATTATTGGTATTATATTTCGGAGTTTCTAATAAAACCATTTCCGTGTGCAATTTATTTTCCTTATTTTTTTTTATTTATCCTCTAAAAATTAAAAAGAATCCTCCAGAGAATATATAGCAAAAAAGTTCAGAACAATTATTTTTAACCATTTCACCCCATGCAGAGTCACTAAGACGCAAGTGGTTACTGAATGTGAAAGAATAAGAAAAACGAAACATTATTAATACAAGAGAAGACCAACCAGGAAGGCAGTAGATAACGAACGATTTTGTATTTGAATTTTCAAAGATCAAAGTTGTCTGGAAAGCATGGAGCCAAAAGAGAGTTTCACAAGCGAAAAGTGCCAAAAAAGAAGATGTTACAATAGAACATATGGTTAAATCTAACCATTTCAAATATAAAATGATGAGACCTCATGTAATGCTACATTTAAAGTACCACAGCGAAGCGTTCATCCGAACGATCATCATGATCTTTTTTTTTAATAGGAAAAGTACATGAAAACTGCGTTACAGCAGTTGGAAAAGGACTGAAGCTGAAAAGCCAAGTCAGTACCAAGAATATTGCTGATTCTTTTTTGGATTTCATCAAGATTCTCTCAATACATTGCAGACTAAACTATCACCCGGTTCACACTCCACCCACGTCTATTGAACAGGTGAAGAGGCTCATCTCCTGTTTCCTGTTTAGGATGCGGTTTCCAGTTTTCTCTTTTCCAATCTTTTCACTCTTTTCTTTATTTTTTTTTCAATTGGAGTAGATAGACTAAACTATCGCCCAGTTCACACTCCACCCACGTCTATTGAACAGGTGTAGAGGCTCATCCCTTGTTCCCTGTTTAGGATGTGGTTTCTGACTTTCTCTTTTCCAGTCTTTTTACTCTTACGTAGCCCCCTGCGCATCAGTGGCGTTATCGCCTTGCTTGGGGGTGATATGATTAAAAAAAAATAAAAATAAAAAAATAAGAGGAGTGAACTTAGATCACTCGTGTCGCTTAGGTATGAATTTACACGACTTACTAGATTAGCAACTATGGCCCACGTTTTTACAATGAAACCGATAAAATGTAACCGCAATTTCTATTCTAACAGCTTCTTTTTACGCACTTCCCACCTGTGGACGTCCCTTCCATATACTTGCTTCCCCGACAGCTACAATCTCCAGGAATTTAAATGTAAGGTCAATAGACAACTCCTATCACACTAACTCACATCCATTCTCACAAGCTCTTTTTTCATCTACTCCACCCCCATTCTCGGTATCTTCATCCGTCTATTACCCTCCTCCTGACATTTCCTATAACTAACCCCTCATCGCTTTTCCCTATATAAGCCCCTGCGCAACAGTGGCAGTAGAATGCCTTGCTTGGGGTGAGATGATTAAAAAAAGGTATTGGACAAAATGTCGCAGCATATTAACACAGTGAAGGAGCTTTTTGCAGACCTAGCAATGGATTCAATATAGTCTTTCCACTTCATGTCAACCGAGAATTTTAACTCGAGTAGGTGCAACTAGTCACTTTTCTGGAGGTTAGCATCAGCCATGTTGATGGGGATATCAATAATATTTTAAATAATTTTGAAAATCCTGTGGTATTAATGCTGTGAAAATGCCACGCATTCCGAAGAAAGAATTAAATGAACAAGCCTTTCTACTATTGGAAGCGTAGTTTGCCCAGGATCTCGTTATATCAACTGTTTCATCCGTTTTGCCGATGAAGAGGACTCCTGTTACTACTGGTACTTCCATCTTTTTCATTGTTGAGGCGCTCTCCACCTTTCCACCGAAATGAACTATTCAAAACACTATATAAAATAGTAGTGATTATACCTCGAGGAAGTAAGTCGAGGAAGTAAGTCGAGTGGGCGAGTCAGTCGGGTATTTCCGGTATTGCACCGGAAGTATTCTACTAGTCAATCTATCAGTTCTCTACGACGATACTGTATACTAATTACCTTGTTCTGTATTCTACTAATTCTCACCTTTTGTAAATACTTCTCTTTCCTGTTAATACACCTACTTTTATACTATTACGTTGTTTTGTATTATTTCACATAATTCTGTTACCCGACGTAACATAATAATTAAGAAAAAGAGACTAAAGAATTTAGACAATTGAAGACAAGTGTAACGGTGTTGATGGTAACAACAAGCATTTTTTTAACAAATTTGTGGGAAAGGATGGCAAAACATGGGCAACAAGAGAGACGAGAGGTTGTGGACTTGAACAGATGGGTGGTAGAACGGGGATTTTCAAAGCGTTCTTTACCTCATTATGTGTCCAAGAAATTTCAACCCTATTTTATTTATGTTGGGGCGCGCTCCACTTTTTCCACGGAAATGGACTATTCGAATCACTATATAAAATAGTAGTGATTATACCTCGAGGAAGGAAGTCGAGTGAGCGAGTCCGTCGGGTATTTCCGGTATTGCACCGGAAGTGTTCTACTAGTCAATCTATCACGTCTCTACGACGATACTGTATACTAATTACCTTGCTCTGTATTCTACTAATCCTCACCTCTTGTAAATACTTCTCTTTCCTGTTAATACACCTACTTTTATACTATTACGTTGTTTTGTATTATTTCACATGATTCTGTTACCCGACATAACATCCATATTCTTCAATCACTAAATGTCGATTTCCATATTTTTATACTTGATTTTTCTTTTATTAACGTTCACGCTATACAAGACCCAAGAGCCACTCAAGGTAGATATTACTGAAGCAGATTGCTACATGCACAATAAGAGTAAGAAGCACATTTTATGAGGTTATGTGAGAAACATAACAGTTAAACCTGAATTTTAATGGATTTTAATGTTCAGGAAAGTATCCTCTTGACAGTCGGTTCCCCAAAGTAACTGTTTGTGAGAAGAAGCTGTCCAGGTAGAACTAACTCCTTACGAATATGAAGGGAATGAGGATGGTTCGACACAGTGTACGTAGCATGGTGGTTTTTAGCTATGACAGTCTGAACTATTGGAATTAGGAAATGCAGTGCAGTTGATATCAGCTCGGAACGAGAAATCGGAGAGCCGAGTTCGAATTCCAGTTGAATTCGTTGCATTCACTTACACGCAGGTACCCTTGGGAAAGGTATTAATCCGTTTCTTCCCTCCAGTTATGGGTTAAGTAAGAGAACAGACTGGGTTCTATAGACTTGGCTGACAAACAATCTACCACAGAAAGTAATTGCAACCTACTGCGAGATAATCTTTTAACCAGTCAGTCATGTCTCTTCCGAGACATGATCACCCAAGTGTGTATAACGTATGGCCTTTAACTGACTGACTGAGTTCATTAGAGCATTTATCGATAGAAATGTCATTTATCCAGGGAGTTGCGAGAGGCTAGCAATGTTTAGTCTGTGGGAAAGGAGTGGTAGGGTGGAAAATAACTCACGATGTTTTGTAGACAATTTTGATCTTTGCTTCTTGCCTTTTACAAGATTGCCTTTCTTGCTAAAAATGAATATTACCCTATCATCTTGATTACAGTTTGTCCTTATTCATTTATTTCCCATTAAATTTGTGATTGATAATACTTTTAGGTTCGGGAAGGCACAACACAACACCACTAACTCGACACCGTCGACTGAGATCCGGGACAATTCAGGAACGACACAATTCAGCACTAGAAAAACATAACTTTTTATAACCGAATAAAAGTAATTTATTAAGGATTAAAAGCTTAAATAATGAATAATCTTAATTATTTTTGATTAAGTAAATCGTAAAGAAATTTATTTTTTAATAAAGCAAAATTATTCACTAATTAAGGTTTTAATTCTTAATAAATTACTTTTATTCGATTATAGAAAAAATATCTTTCTGGTTCTGAGTTGCGTCGGTCCTAAGTTGTCGCGACGTTCAGTCGGTGGTGTTCAGTCGGTGGTGTTGAGTTGTCCTGCACCTCCTCTCTCTCTCTCTCGCTCTCTCTCTCTCTCTCTCTTTCTGTGTTGTTCTTTCGTATAACTTTATGCACAATCTTAACACACATACTCTTTTCTCTCTCTCTCTCTCTCTCTCTCTCTCTCTCTCTCTCTCTCTCTCTCTCTCGTTTGTCTATATTTCTGAGATGAGGTAGTATTTACATTATTCGGACTATTGTCCTTGTCTTTGTTGCCATTTCTACGACGTTTCGGTCGTTGTGCGCTTCGGCCTTCTTCGGGTGCTAGAAATAAATAATAAAGGGTTTGGTTCGAAATTCCTAGCACCTGAAAAAGGCCGGAGTGTACAACGAACGAAACATCGTACAAATGGCAACAAAGATGAGGACAATAGTCAAAATAATGTAAATGCCCTCTCTTTGTTGTTCTCTGGTATAGATATATCCACAGGCTTATTCTATGCTCTCTCTCTCTCTCCCTCTCTCCCTCTCTCTCTCTCTCTCTCTCTCTCTCTCTCTCTGTTTTCCTATGATATAGTAGCTATAGCCACAATCTTACACAGCTGTGTGTGTGTGTGTGTGTGTGTGTGTGTGTGTGTGTGTGTGTGTGTGTGTGCGTTCTCTGGTATAGATATATTCACAACTTTAACGTACTATAGAATGAAAGCTCATTCTATAGTGCGATAACCGGTCAGCACCGGTCATCGCTCGTATGACGTCTGAGGAATTAAAACCGCTTTGTTCATTCTATATTATTTTTGCTTTTTGATTTTCATTTATTCTTATTTTAGCCTCGTCAACTTCAGCACTTGTAGTTTCCTATCGGTCTTTTTTTATTATTATTATGTCTGTTTTTATTAAATATTTTTACCTCTAACAAGATCTTGAAATATTCTATTCAATATCTTTATTCATGGAATACGTTCTTGCTCAGTCTGCCTTGAAGGCAACGTCTCTTTAAAATGTTCTTCATAGTTGCCTGTAATTCTGGATTTTAATGCCTAATTTGCCATTTCATATGTAAAAGAATTTATGTACAAACGTGGGAGAATTTGAACAGATAGTAAGGACGAAAAAACACGACGGTAGTTAATTCTTTGACATATAGACAATAAGCATGTAGAAAAAAGAGTAAGGGGTTTCTGAAACCATAACTGTGTTTACAGAGGCCAAACTTATCTTATGAAGAATAGTTCACTTAATTTGATTCAATCCTCGTAGCATTTTTGTCGACCAAGACAGACCCAAGCCGATCAACACGTCTCTACACGATAGACCAAAGAGTAAGAGTTAAATAATAGTCTTTTGGGCGTCAACAGAAAGCGTGGGCGTAAAGTAGGAGAAGATAACTTCCATCATAATTCTTAATAAACTCTATCCGAAAGCGTATATGATGTATTACAATGATTATTCGATAGGATTAAATTATTTGGTGGCAGGAAACTGTTTCAGTCGAGAAATTAATAATCTCATTCCCTGGAAAAAGCACGTATCTTCTAAAAATGGCTTAGTGTTTCAATTGGTGCCTGTGAAGCAAGTTATATTCATGGGAGTAAAAATATGGAGGCTTTAGCTTATACGTGAAAATTAAATCGAGCATATATTCGGAATGACTGTTTAAAAGCATATTTATAATGAGATAGATAGATAGATAGATAGATAGATAGATAGATAGATAGATAGATAGATAGATAGATAGATATCTACTAATATCGGCAAAAGCGAAAATAAACACCCAGTAAGAGACAGCCACTATAGTAGTGTATCTCAAGGCAATATTATTATTATTATAGATATAGACCTATGTACATCTATGTGCATGTACAAAAAGTAAAATAAAACATGAGATATTTAGGTTTTAAGTTATTACAAGATTGTCACGTGTATAAAAAAATTCTGTGTGGAAAATATAAAATTTAAAAGTTTGGTTTATCTAATAATCGTTTTAAAAAAATTACTTTGTCAGTAATAGAATGTTTCGAATCTGACTCTGAGGAGTGTTAACATCGCGTTACTTTTACGCTGTCATAGATAAGTATCATGCATATTATATATATATATATATATAGAGAGAGAGAGAGAGAGAGAGAGAGAGAAAGAGAGAGAAAGAGAAAGAATTATCAAAAATCTCAAACCCAAAAGGTCACTACACACCGGAACACACACACACACACACACACACACACAAAATAAAGTAAAATAAATTGCAAGAACTACACGCACATAAACACGCACACATGACACTGTCATGGACAAGCACACACCACCAGATAAATCATATAGATAAAACAACCGTAATAAAACAAATCCTCTTCAACCAGGGCAAAAGTCAAACTAACTTTAAAAATTATCTCTATTTGACATTTAATAGGCTCTATATTGCGGCGTTTATCAGGAGAAAACTTCGAAATTTGTTCACTAAACGTTGTTCATACTGTTGTTAAGAGGCCATAACAATGCCTTGCCTATTAAAAACAGATAAGCGTACGCACCTAAGCGGCATAACGACAAACCGGCTTCTGCTGCCCGGACCTGTCACTCATCTCAGACGTTGAGGGATAAGAATGGATACCAAGCTGACGTAAGAAGCCGGAGGTGTTTCATTAAGATTCCACATTTTTATAGAGCTTTGTATTTTAAAACAAAATATCATAAAAACATCACACTACAGAACGAATGTCAAGTAGCATTTGTTTTGAGTTATATAAACGCAAGGTTCACCTATCATCCGGTTCACACTCCACCCCAGTTTTTGTTTAATAGGTAAATAAGTTTGTAACAGAGACACACGTGCGCATAGATAGATAGATTGATAGATACGATATTTTACGAAATTTGTTATGTTTTAAACACATATTTTCCCAATTTTTCGAAATATTGACATTTTTAATTTATTTGCTTAAACATTATTTTTAATGGAACAAATAAATTAAAAATATGTCGTGGTTAATCCATTTCATTAACGGATTTCGTAAAATTTCGTAAGTAAACTGTCTTTGTTTACCTTACGATACAAAAACAGAGCAGATATGAATATTTCGAAAAATCGAGAAAAGGTTTAAAAGCACTTTTTTTTATCTTAAGTTCTACGTGGTCGAGCGATTAAGATGGTTTCTCCTAGGGGACACAGGTTCGTACACTGTCGGAGGAGACATATTTTCCTAGCAAGATTTCTCGATTATTCAGGCCAGTAGATGTAAATAAATATTCGGTTTAATTATATATATATATATATATATATATATATATATATATATAAACAGAGCATCAACCCAAATACGAGAATCCGTTAGGCTCATCCCTTGTTCCCTGTTTAGGATGTGGTTTCCGGCTTTCTCTTTTCCAATCTTTTCACTCCTTTTTCTTTTCTTTTCAATTGGAGCAGATAGACTAAACTATCGCCCGGTTTACACTCCACCCACGTTTATTGAACAGGTGAAGAGGCTCATCCCTTGTTCCCTTGCTTAAGATGTGGTTTCCGGTTTTTTCTTTTCGAATCTTTTCACTCCTTTTCCTTTTTTTTTTTTTTTTTCAATTGGAGTAGATAGACTAAACTATCGCCCGGTTCACATTCCACCCACGTCTATTGAACAGGTGAAGAGGCTCATCCCTTGTTCCCTGCTTAGGATGTGGTTTCCGGTTTTCCCTTTTCCAATTTTTTCACTCTTACGTAGCCCACCTGCACATCAGTGGCGTTACCGCCTTGCTCGGGGTGATATGATTAAAAAAAAAAAGACTGGGAAATAGAAAATGAATAAAAGAAACTCAGATATGTTCAGCTGATTACACTTAATCATAAAGGAAATTTTAAAACAATAACTGGTTTAAAGTCTGAATTATTTTTTAAAGTTTGGAAAATATCTGAATAAATATTACCCTTTCTTTTTGTATACGGCTTATTTATAGATGGCAAAAACAAGGACGAATTTATTGCCATCATTATGCAAGAATAGATTTAGATTAAAGTTTCCTAACATGAGTGATTAAATCGGACAGACAAGAAAAATCTGAGATGATGTGAAGTTTCTCGAATGTGCTGAAAGTTTTCTTTTTTGAATGTGCAGAATTTCATCGTAAGGAACGCTTGGAACATTGCTCATAAAGGCTAGTGGCTTTGATAAATCTATTATTTTCAGATATAACCTCTAAACACTTCATTAAACGTTAATCATTGACTTAAAGCAAATTTAAAATTTGTACTTTGCCAGAGTTCTTTAAAAATGTATGAGCATTTAAATATTCAGATGCATTATAACATGACTATATCAGTTAAAATGTTTAATTTTAATATAATTTAGACATTATAAAATATTTTTGTAAAAACCTTAGAAAATAAAATAAACGCCCACAAACTTATCAAATTCACCAACGATCACATAATTCTGAAAATTAGAAACAATCTTTCGTAAAATTCAAACTCACTGGTTGCATATATATATATATATATATATATATATATATATATATATTGTTGTGGGATCTTCCCTTTTCTATGAGAATGAACTCGACGTGAGTATACTCCTGCCATAGGGAGAACAGTAGAGATCCGTTAGAAACATCGGGACTGATCCGTAAGTTACCGAGAGATACCGAAGTTACACAAAGAGTACCGCGTCAATTGGCATAATAGCTATGAGCTCCACTCAGACAGAATAATATTACACGGATATACTATTTCCAGCACGGCTTCACTTCAAAGACTTGTATATATCTATTCCTTACTAATCGTATTGCTGGATTACTAACCTGCGTTCAAGTTTGTATATTTACGTTCAATAAAAACTATTTTTCTATCTCAAATATCTGTTTTGCTGTTCATTATTTTGTGTGGTTCCTCACTCGGAATCCACAGCATATATATATATATATATATATATATATATATATATATATATATATATATATATATTGCGGAATAATATGAAACTGGTATTAGCCGATATATTTGAATTTTTATTTGTTTAACATTATTTCTAATGGATGCTCGTATTTAAGTGGAAAGTCTGTTTATGTATATAGTTAAAAGTATATTAAAAATAATAATGTCAAACAAAAAACCAAAAAAAATGACATTATATCGGTTAATGCCAGTTTCGTAAATTTCCGTATAATTCTGTAATGTTGACTTCGATTGAGTTTGTTTACATTCGATACAATCTGAAAAGATATTAATCGTTCAATAAAATGAATCAAGAGAATATCTCTATAAAAGTTAGACTGAATCTTGTCTACCATTATGTATTTCGTAGTTGATTGGTAAGAGACGTCTGATCTAAAGACGGCATTCCCTACTGTTGGAAGTATGCAGGTTCGATTCCTGCCGAAAGGTAGATATTTTCTAAACGATTTCTCAAACAATTAAGGCCAGCGAAAATTATACTGTACTGTTTAACTATATATGTATATATATATATAAACAAATTTTCCACTAAAATACGACTATCCATTAAAAATAATAATGTTAAACAAATAAAAATTCAAATATCTATATATATAATTATTATTAACCAGTTATTGGTGAGAATTAAATTGTATTAAAAAGTGCTCAATATATATAATGTAGAGCTTTTAAATATTTTCATTTGGACATCAGTCAATTACGCAACTTGGTTTCAAATTTTCAGTATCTTCAGGCGTTTTATATCGAATGACTTCCAAATGAGTGTATATATATATATATATATATATATATATATATATATATATAGTTTCAGTGCAAAGAATTTTTAACTGAGCAGGTTCATGCCAACTTCAAAGTTTCGTGAGGACACTGTTATAATGCTCTCACTTATTGGGGCTGAGTTTCATGCAGCAAGAAATCCAGCCACTAATAGTGAGGGTATCATACCGGTGTCCTCACGAAACTTCGAAGTTGGCATGAACCTCCTCAGTTAAAGGGACAAATTCTTTGCACTAAAACTATCAGCGTTCTATCTCTACCCAAATGTCGAGCAATTTACGATAAAAAACAACCTTTTAGCAGCAAAACACTTAACCCTTTTTTGTCAGTCAAACATAGAATTTTTTATTAAAAACCTACTAAATGAGTTTAATGCTTGGCTTGAATTGCTTCATATAAAAAGCTTCCATATTTGTTTTTTAATCGGCACTAAAAAAAAAAAAAAGAAAAAAGAAAAAAGAAGTCTTTTATATAAAACAATTGAAGCCAGGCACTAACTTCGATTTATTTAACAATAGGGACAATGTGTTGAATTTTCTAAGATTCACTAGCATAAAAATATGGCCGCTTCCTTGCGCACAGTCTAAAAATACTACTACTACTACTACTACTACTACTACTTCTACACAATACACCCTTAACACACAAACATTAAAAATTGCTAATGAATATTTGAATGTCGATACGTTCTTGATGAACGCTATCAAAGTACAAATTTGAAATTTGTTTGGAATTTATACTTAACGTTTACTATGAAGAGTATAGATATTATACATGGAAATAATAACACGTTTACCAAACCCACTAACTCTAATGAGCAATATTAAGTGAAACTTTGGAGGAGGTCAAAATGTAATACAATTGTACTTTTATTAATTTCTTCACTATATATATATATATATATATATATATATATATATATATATATATATATATATATATATATATATATATATATATTATAAATTATATATATTATAAATTATATATATTATAAATTATACTTGAAAACATGTCCAAACTACAATCTACTACAAAAGTGTACATTTTGTTTTGTTTCGACATTGAAAGAGCAATGTCTCATCAGGTAGTAAACGTTGTTTTTGAAAAAGAGATGGAAATTCACTTCCTTTTATTGGTTAAATTTTTTATACGAGGTAAAGGGATAAGAAGAAAGATGTGAAACCAGAAGAAAGAATCAAAAAAAGGTGGAAGGGACACAGAGGAAATAAAAACCAAACAAAAGCGGAAAACGAGAGGGAAAGAACTAAAGAGACACGAGGAAAGAAACCCATAAAAGACGGCTCGAGGATAAATAGGCCCCACGTTCAGGTAGGAAGTAAAGTATAGGCATATACAAACATCAGTGACCCAGCGTCTGGGCTTAACAAAGAGGAAGAAGTAAGAAAATGCACAGAGGGAGAAGAAAGCGAGAAAAAGTGGGAAAATGTAAAGGGGGAAGGAGAAAAAGGTGGTGGGGATAGCATAAGAGGCAAAGAAATAGGAATTTTGAAACATTGACTGAGAATGGATTCTAGGTAGAAAATTTGTTGTAGCGAAGTGTAAAACTAAAACCTTTGGCATGTTTTTGAAAAAATTATAAAATCTCATACACAGACGTGGGAATTATTCAAAAGTGTAAATTTGAGGATATTTACAAATACAGATATAGATTCATTAGTGGTAATATATATAAAAAAAAAGGATTATTAACATTTAATTAAAAATAAAACTAAAGGAAAAAAGTTTGTGAAAGTAAAATTTAAATTTAAATTTTAGAAGCATTAATGAAATCACAATTTGTAATAGAAAATAGAGAAAAAATATAAAAACATAGAAATATAAAAACATAAAAAAACAGAAGAAAGGTCATATAATTAAGAAGTAAATATCAAGATACTAAGATTAATAATATAAAAAAAGTTTATAGTTACTGGAGATTCGAACCTTAGAATTTATAATTTTAGCAGGATTGTAAGATTAGTTCTTTAATATGTTTACAATTTACTATAGTTTCATGCCTTTGATTCAGTAATATGTCGCTCTGCATGTATTCCATTTTTTCTTGTAGACAAAGGAAACATGGTTCATCTACGGATCTAGATGTTCTAGCCTGTTTGAGAATTTTCCATTTAACTTTGGGTGTTTTATTTTCTATTTTTAGCTTCCAAAAATATTTAGAAAGTGATCTTATATTTTGTTTGTCCACATTAGTAAAAGATGGAAGATGATTGTAAAAATCGCTTTTTAAAAAACGTCATTGTATTTCCAATATAAACTTTAGTAACATTAGGATTCTGTACAGATGAAATAGAGCACATATAAACCAGGGATCTAGCTAAACACTTATTAGATAGGGGGCATTGGTTCAGGTTTCTACAATTGCAATATGGGGCAAATTAGAATGAGTAGTAGAATTGTTTTTGTTGTATAATTTCAATATTTTATTTTTATGCAATTTAATTATATTTTCTAAATTGTTGGAGTAATTATAGCTGAGTTGTAGTGTATTTCTATTGAAAATTTTACTTAAAGAGTTATTTTTGTTAAATGTTTATCAATTAACCTTAAGAAATTTATGTCTTAGTTTAAAATTAACTAACTGATTAAATGGAGGATTATGCAATATGATTTTCATGTTTCTATTTTCCTTTAAGAACTACTATATTATTCCACAAAGCTGATCTCAGAAGATTGATAACCGCTATCTCTAAGAATTTGATCATAAATTGTTTTATCCCCTTTACCTTGCACAAAAGATTTAACCAATAAAAGGAATTGAATTTCCATCTCTTTTACAAAAATAACGTTTACTACCAGATGAGACATTGTTCTTTCAATGTCAAAACAAAATGTACTCAGTAAGATTTCGATTAAAACAAAGGAAAGAGTACTAGACTGTTATATATATATGCTGTCATGTGATATTTGTCCTCCTATATGGCAGCAAATGCTGGACGATCGCGTGAAAGATGAAGGAGAAACTCGAAGCAACAGAAATGTGGTTCTACAGAAGGATGCTGAGGATATTATGGAACGAAGATGTGAGCAGCGACAAGGTGTTGAAGAGAATGCAAATGAAAAGGAAATATACTTCGAATCAGGAAGAGACAGCTGAGATTCCTGGGGCACATAATAAGAAAGAAGGGCTTGGATAATCTGATACTCACGGGACGTATAATACTCAGAGGAAAAGAGAGACAGGAGAAAGCAGCACGAGATATACTTGATGGGCTTGAACAGATGGATTTCAAAGCGGAAGTTTTGAATGGGCAACAACGGGAAAAGTGTTGAGAGCGACAAAGGATAAAGGCAAGTGGAAGTCTATGTTCACCTATTCCCTAAAAGTAGCAACACGTAAAGAAGAAACACCCGTATATATATATATATAATATTTATTCAGAAATTATAACATGGATATGTTATAATACCACTACAAATGTAGCTATTTTGTTTCGACACTTCTTGTCATACTGGTTCTAAGATTCGGCTCACATAAGCCATCATAAGAGATTACAGGAGCGTTAATATAAAGACATCCACCATCAAAGATGATATTATCTTGTGTTGACATAAAACATTGCTATGCGACGATAACAGTCACCAAATAGCATATGACTATAATAAAAGATGGCTCATGTGAGCCGAAAGCTTAGAACCAGCAATAAAAAAATATCCAACTGTTGGCCAGTTTTTGTCTTTATTTTCACCTGAAATTAAAGCCAAAATACGATGTTTAGAACGGCTCATAATTAAACATGATAGACATTCCTTCTGTTATGTTTAACAATATGTGTTTCAAAAATTATCTGCTGCCTCGATGCACTATATATATATATATATATATATTGACTATTTACGCCCTCACACCCTGAGTGACCACTCTGGAAGAATGGTAAACTTTGAAAAACAGTAGCTACTCTGGCATGAGCGCATTGCTCATTCAGTAATGGATTAGAGCAGTCTGGCCATTGGGCTGGTATAATGAAGCACGCTAAAAGTCTGCCTTCTTCTACCGAACGCCCATAGCCCACAAGGTAGATTCGCCGACTGACGCCAATTCGGTCGGGTTTCAATCCTGGGTTAAAAGCAATCGGAGTCTAACCGTACTGATGAGCTGTGATACAGCGAAACAGATCTGTCTGCGGATGACTATATATATTGTTAAGTTCACTCAATCAAGTTCCCTTTCTGCCATTCTAATTTACAATCATTCGCTTTGTTTCTCGTTTTCACTTCCCTCTTATTCGAAAACTTTTCCTCTCCCTCATTTTCATTGACTATCACACACACACACACACACAAACTTTTCTCGATATATTTTTCTCTGTAACTCTTTATCAATCATTCTCTTCTTTTTTTTTTTACATGAAAACGAACGACATTCTAGATCGACTGCAACCAGAATTTCAAACAAGCCCCAACGTTGCCCTGTATAATGAAGCCAAATATTACAGTATCTTCCGGCTTACAAGACGCTGCGACTTGAAGAACACACCCTAATATTGGAAAATAATTTCCAAGAAAACCAAAAAAAAAATGTAATTCTCATACAACAACACATTCACCATGCGCCCCTCACATACTGGCGCCACCGACTGTTTGCATTAATCACTCATCCGATTTTGTTTGTAAGGTGTAGGGGACTTATCAAATTAGCCTTGTTCCAAACACAACCTAAGTCAACACAATTTTACGATATCAGAAGGTTGAAAGAATAAACGTGTTTTGTTTATATATTCAAGTAGAATTTTATTAACAGAACAGAATAACATAACATTTGTAAGAAGTGAAATTACTAATTATGTAAATATTCAAAAAAAGTCTAGCACGAAATGAAAAGGAATCAAGAAATCATAATTGTCAGTATCAGGTCATATTGAGTACATACAAAGATTAACAGGGTAGTAATAAAGTTTATGTTCCTTTCCTTTTTTATGGCCGGCGAGTGTCGACGCATGTTTTGAAAGAACTTTAGAAGATATCTAGATTTAATGTCGATTTGTTTTGGAGATGCCAGTTATCTCCAGTATCAATAAATCGAACTTGCAGATGTCTTAGTCGTTCTCGTTAAACGCTTTTCTTGAAAGCCTGAGAGAGATAACAGTTGTGCTGTCTAGTATGCTATAATTAAACTGAGCAATGTTCTATGTGTGAAAAGGAAGGTAAAGCAACAATAGAAAATTGTCCTTATCGTGCGTTAATTTTTAGGAGTCAGTTGAAGTATCTTGTTGTTGCTGTTGTCTTATTTGTTGACTGCGAGAATGTTGAGGATGGAAAAGAAGAGGCAAAAGAAAAAATCGCCAGTGAAGAAGGAGAACGAATGTGTGTCGGAACCTGATGTCCTGATCAGTGTTTGAAGTTTTTGTCACATATTGCTGGTGTATGATATCGCTGCTTCCGTCACACTGACTGATTCTGATTTTCTTTATTTTGCTATAGCCATTTAATTTTTCATATTGTATTGCTAACTTTTCTCACAATCTTTCAAATCGCTTCCTTCCATTGGAAAGTGCCCAGACGAAATAGATTCCTTGGTTATAACAGGCCTAACCTTCACGGCTAGGACCCGCCATGCCACTTACATAGTAGCAAACTTGCATTCCTTTTGTATTCCATGTAAGCGAGATGTAAGTAACATTCGAATAGCTTCTTCTCGTGATCCACTGCTCTGTGGAACCGACTCCCAAAAGGATGTTTCCTCGATCACTACAATCTTAACCTGTTCAAGTTTAGGGCTAACAATTATCTATCCATATAAACTAACCCTTAACCTAACCCTCAACCTTGAATGACCACCTGGCATTGTAGAGGTTGAACCTAACTGTAAAAAAAATGTTTAATGAAACTTTCAAGCCAGAAATGAGCACCGTAATATTTATAGCAGTGTTTTCTTACTCTCTTTTACTGTGGGTTATTTTCTTTAATTTCTTCTTGGTCTGAGAAGAGAAAACACATATAGACGGGAAGGGAAAAGAAAAAAGATAATAATACTTAGGAAGAAAGAGAGATAGAAACAGACAACGAAAACTACAAAGAGTTTAAGAGACAAAGAGAGAGGGAGTATTTGATGTAACCCTCTACCTTGAGTGGTCTTTGTAACTTATACAGGGTGAGCCTTACAATAAAACAATTTATCATGAATACATTCCATAAAAGTATTTTGTCAAAGATTAAAACCTACAGCAGAAACAAAATGTATTTTCCTGGTATAAAAATGGTTCAAATACCAAACCCTTGTGATATTGTATAGATTACAGTCCATTTGATACTTTCAATGCTTTTCGAAACTTTGTCGGTGAAACGTTTTTTTAATGTCCTTCTTGTTTTGTAATAAATGCAAAATTGAAATCCCTTGAAGCTTTTAAGTTTGACAAGCACAAAACAATAAAATCTATTTCCGGGTGTTGTGAAGCGGCAGAGAACATTTAGCAGAGAACATTTAGCTAACTGCATTTCTTTGTTGAACACCATGACCCACATATAGTTTGCATATGGCCTATGGTCGTCCTTGTGTGTGACGAATTATTTTCAATCCTACAACTCCTTTCCAACAGACGAAAAGTCTCAAGTCTCTCGCTTCTCTATCGCTATTTCCTTGGAAACTATTCAGACGAACTACATTCCCTCGCTGTACCAGTTCCAACCTTCACAGTTAAGACACCATGCCATGTCACGCACATTATAGTGAACCACCCTTATCCCCTTCGTATTTCATTGGTGAGATGTAGGCTCTAATCAAGCAGCTTCTTACCACGAACTTGTGGAACCGACTCCTAAGTAGATGCTATTAACGCTTCACACACTCTAAAAAGGTCATAGAGGTAAAGGATTTAAAAAAATGTAAAGTCAACAAACTAGCCTTTCAGTGCATCTTTTTTGTCTCCATTCCTTCTCCAGTTCCAAGTAACCCGTTTTTTTTTTCTTTTTCGTTTTTCTCGGGTTTTCTTACGTAATCGCTATATTTGCATTTTTTCCTTCACATTTCTTTCTCTCTCGTGCATTTTCCTATTTCTGCTGACGTGTGATAAAAAGATGGGTACTTAATAAACACACACACACACACACACACATATATATATATATATGTGTGTGTGTGTGTGTGTGTGTGTGTGTGTGTGTGTGTACATCCGCAGTTAGATCTGTTTCGCTGTATCACAGCTCATCAGTACGGCTAGACAGCCGATTGCCTTTTACACAAGGATTGAAACCCGACCAAATTGGGGTATATATATATATAACCTGAAGATTAAGGATGAAACAGACTGCTGCTTTTTAGTATTGCCCTTGGTGTCCAATTATATAAGCTCTATCTTTGATGTTGAGCACTTTCACCCATAAATGTATCATAATTTAAAACTATATATATATATATATATATATATATATATATATATATATATATATATATATATTAAATTCAGATAACACAATATGTTATTTAATTTGGCCTGAAGAGCGATTTTAACAATTTTTTAATAATTTGTTCGTACAGTTTATCCCTAATTTTAGTCAAGGTCAGTGATAGTTTATTAACAAAAATTGGCAAAATACAATAAAAATGAAATAGACAGACCTTGTCAATTTAATTTAATATAACGCGCGTGTGTGTGTGTTCTTTCCCTGCATCGCACAATTATCCAAGTCAGATGTGTACCGGACAGTAACATTTTTATCCCAGGCAGATAAAATGATCCATTCGTAAATAAAGGCGTCATTTTTTACGGACACTGTGCTATTATTATCTTTCTTAACAGTTACATTTTATATAAACTAAGAAAACATTTCGCGTTGAGTATACGAAAAGGAATTAACTGTTGTTCTGCCCTGGTGAGTGTTGTCTGAATTGTTAATATTCCCCGCATAGTTCAGACAAAAGATGAGGATGTTAGTTCGAAAAAGAATGAACTTCTAAAACGCTTCAGTATATCTACATCCAATGATTAGCGAACTGATAAAAGTTTCGTTTGCAGGTGTGTGTGTGTGTGTGTGTGTGTGTGTGTGTGTGTGTGTGTGTGTGTGTGTGTGTGTGTGTGTGTGTGAAAATTTCAAATAAAGTGTGTCTGTGAAAGGACAATATGAATAAAGGCAAAAGAAAACGCGTCGGCCATGATAACTTTTCCTTTTGTTTATAAAAACACTAGCAGTATAGCCCGGCGTTGCTCGGGTGTAATGAAAGCTTTAAAACTAATCCATGGTCCTGGAGCTCAGACTCAAAGAAATATTTGTGTGAAGTTTGGTGAGAATCGGATAAAAATTGTATATTTGTATAAAGGACAAGCAGACAGATCAACAGATACACACACAAACATCTTGCCTCTTTTATCGATTTTCTGCACTATTGTAAGAGCTGCAACCTTGAAACTTCTGAATATCGTTTCTTATGTCTTTGTCTATGAGTGTATCAAATTTGATTAAAATCGGACCACTTTTTCTATAACCCGATTTTTTCGATTATCGCTATTCGATATTTATCGGGGGTACCTTGACACAAAACCTAGCTAAGAACACTCACAGACGCTTATAGTACAACTGTGTAAATTTTCAAGAAAATCGGTTCAGCCTTTTCGGAGTCTATAGGTAACGGACACACACACACACACACACACACACACACACACACACACACACACACACAGACAAAGTTTATTTATAAATAAGTTTAGATTAATGAGTTCGCAGTTTGATTTTAAAAAAGCCAATTATTTAGCAGAAATATTTATCGCCTTCCTAGTCAATGTACTTAATAAAGTGATGATTATTAATCTTACAGATCGAACATTATATATTGAAAATTTCAGATCCAAATTCTGTTAATAACTATGTGAGAGGCCGCACCTTCATATTTCTAAGAATGCCTCTTCCAGTTATTTTTCTAATGATGATGTGAAGAGACATCGAAATGTTAATATAACCAAGGACATTTCTTGTTAATAGAGTTTTGATCACTTCTATACATGTTTTTCTGAGTTATTTTTATCATTTACGTTTGAAAACCGTCTGGTGGACAAGTTTGCTATGCAACAAATTGTCACCCTTTTTAATGTTGTTAATATGTTTGCATTTTTTATATTCAAATCTGATGAATAAAAAATGTTATTCAACTTTGAATTCTCATGAAATTCTAAGTGATTCCTATGGAATCGAAAAGCAATTTTTTTTCTTTCAAATTAAATATACGGATTTTATTCACTTCTTTTTTCTTTTGATATTTCATCAAAATTCTTTTAAAATTCTCACATTGTTACTGTATATATTAAATACACGAATAAAAGAATGAAATCTGAACTGCATTCATTTGTTGTTTATTTATCAGTTTTGTCGTGATTTTTTTTTCTTTTTTCTATTGCATAGAATACTTTGACGTTGATTCTTTTACTGATCATATCAAATTCAGGAGCATATAAAATTCACATGACTAAAGGAAGATCACAAAGAAATATAAAATAATTTTTAAAAAATATTGCATCTTTATGAATTGAATCCAGAACAACTATTGTTAAAAGAATTCATTTAGGCTCGTTACTATCTCTGATTCGATACGACCATTGCATTGTACGAGGGTCAATCAATAAATAAGGTGAATTTTTCGGTATAAGAACTTCTAATACAGATAAAAACTTATTATTTTTAATTTTTTTCCTTTACTTCTTTTTCAATGAGATTTAATTTTTGAGAGTTTTGGAGATTAACAAAGATGACCGACCAAGTAGCATGCTCCAGGATTGAACAGTTATCAAGGTTTTGGTTGATGAAGGGTGCAAACCAGTTGAAATTCATAGGAGAATGTCAACTGTGTATGGTGCCACATGTTTCAGCCAAAAAATGTCTACATGTGGGCTAAATTGTTCAAAGAAGGACGGAGCAGTGTTGAGGATGAAGACAGGCCTGGGAGGCCAACAGAAGTGAGGTCTCCTGAGGTGATCGAATCAGTCAATGACTTCATTCAGTCTGACAGAAGGGTGACAGTGGATGACATTGCAAGGACTTTGAGCCTATCTGTTGGGACAGCACACAAAATTATCCATGATGACCTTGCCTACTCGAATGTCAGCTGCCGGTGGGTGCCAAAAAAGAGCACAAACAGAAGAGGGTCGAGTTTTCCCAGCAGTACAAGTACAAGCACAGCCCAGACCTTGCCCCTTCAGACTTTCATCTGTTTGGTCCCTTGAAAGCGTTCACGAAGGCACGAAGTTTGAAAGTGACGATGAAGTCAAAAGTGCTATGAGCGATTGGCTGAGACATCAGTCCAAAGATTTTTACGCTAAAGGAATATGGAAGCTTGTGCAAACAGATGGGAAAAGTGTGTGACACTGCTGGGAGACTACGTTGGAAAATAAAAAAAAGGTAAACTTCTATCTGTATTAGAAGTCTTTATACCGAAAAATTCACCTTGTTTATTGAATGACCCTTGTACTTTGACATTGATTCTTTTACTAATCATATCAAATTCAGGAGCATATAGAATTCAGATGACTAAAAGAAGATCACAGAGAAATATAAAATAATTTTTAAAAAAGTAAGAACATTTTCCGGAATGAGTTTATGGTGGCGGTAGCCAAAAGAAGAAAGAAATTAAATTCATTAAGAGCTGAACTCTGTTACGGTGAGTCTTAATGACCAATCAAAACATATCGCAGACCGCTAATAACCACAACCGGTTAGCCACAGACTCTCAGAGTTAGGAATATAATACGGCTGATATATCATCCGTATTGTTATTTAACCGTTTCTTTTTATTCCTCATGTGCATCCATAAATTATGAATAAAAGCCAAATGAGGTTAGTTCACTTTTTTATTACTTATAATTACTTTTTCTTTATTTTCTCTTTTCTTATTCATTAAACATTGATGGTTGTGGTGGTGGGTAAATCTGGAGTCTGAGTCCTAAACGCTGTCTGACGTTGCATACGACTTCGTTTCGGTAACTTCTGCGAAGACACCAGAATTAAAGAGACCAGAACCTGCCTTTTCCTTAGACAAAATCGGTGGCTTGGAGAGAAAGACGTGTTGTATGTACTACTATTGGTTTCCCATAAATGAGATCCTTCCCAGGCTTGCGATCAGGAAAGAGCAATTCGGCGTCGCCTCACCTGCACTCGGAAAAAAAAAGTTTTCAAAATACTATCTCTGAATTAAAAAAAAAAAATGGCTTCCTTAGTGCAGATGTGTGGTCTCTCAGAATTGATGGAGATCACAAATTTGTTAAGCGCCAAAAGCTTTCTTTTTTTTTTTTTTTTCCAACTGGCAGAAGAAATACCATTAGAATCTCTTCGGAATAAAAATGAAAAACAAAAAAAGCATTAAAAGTAGAAAACATTCCAGCATACGTTTCCACACACAACAAAAGGAACTCAGAATTATTTACAAGGATCAAAACACATAGAATTACTCAACAAAAATGATAACATAAAGAAAATCTTAAAGATAACTAAAATAATTAAAAGAAGGCGCCATCCCAAAAATTTTAAAAAACTTCTTAACCTCATCAAAATTCGAGCAACACACAACACATAGAGTCACAAAATGCAACAAAAAGATGTGGGGTATGCAACATATTAGTAGAAGGAAAACACTTCAAGTTCGAAAACACATCTACATTCGAAATAAAAACAGATCTGAGCTGCAACTCTAAAAAATAATTTATGCACTAAAATGCGATGAATGCACAAAAATATACGGGGGTGGGACGATACAAGGCCTGAATAAAAGAGTAGCTGTGCACAGAAGTAACATTAAACTAGCCAATAACAGGAAATTGTACGTCTCCCAACATTTACATGAATGCCGTGGAGATGAATTCAGAGTAATGCCTATCTACTAAAATGCAGATGATGACACACTTATGATATAGGAAGAAATATCTATAAAAAAAACAAGCCTTTCCTCAACAAAACAACAGGAAAAACCTAACACACACACACAGACACACGAAGTACAAACGCGATAAAATACACACACACACACACACACACACACACACACGCGCGCGCACACACACACACACACACACGCACGCACACACACACACACACACTTCAAATCGTATCCCCAAAACAAAACAAAAACTAGATGACCTGTAGAGTAGAATTAAATCAAAATCACTGAAAACAGTTTTGAAGTATAAAGACGAAATCAAATTTCGCAGGTCAGGGAAACAAAATTTATAGCCAACGAAGATGACGGGATAAAATTAAAGTGCGAGTGTGGAAAACAAAAACAACACGCACACAGGCACGCATATGAACTTTCTGAACTGCTCACCGCTTGACTTACTTATTTATACACGATACCTTGACCGTCAGAAAAACAAACGGATCTCGAAATGTGAGATCACAAGTTTATTCTCCTGAAGAGAGTCAACTTTAGACTTGAAACACGTGTAGAGACACAAATACCATTATGGACACTTACAAAAAGCAAGTAATATTAATAATAATAGTTAACAATAAATATACACTTTAAAAAAACGTTCACGGCTTCTCGCATTTTTTCTTCTATACCAATTTCTCTCGTTGGAACAACTTCTATTTCTGTTTTTAATACAATCAAAACAACAATGTCACTGGTATCTTTGGAATTAGACGTGAAGTGGGTTCCTCTTTCAGGAATGATAAAATGTCTGATGATAAGACTATATAGCCAGGATATATAATTTGGAGCCTGCCAATTTTTTTTTTTTTTTTTTTTTTACAAATAAACATAGACTCAGAGAACAAGTTATTAAAAGTTTCTAAAAATGGTAAAAAAGTTCACTAAATATTTCGCTGGTTTTACAAGTGTCAACAAATATCTAGGAAGGAAAAGACACGGTCTCACGTTTTGACATTTCAGAGTAATCGCATCTTTTAAAGAGGTAATATCGGAACTCGCAAATCCTATCTAAACGTAGCAAAGAATGCCAAATTGTAAACGGAGAAAATCATAACTACATACGTACACACATATATATGTCAGCGTGCAGTGTGGGTATAGAAGAATCCAAAGGAGTATCCTGTACATACAGTGGTAGGATAACTCTTTAAGAGAGCTCTAAATATATATGTATATGAATACATATAGAGCAAATATAAAAAAAATTAAAGCAGACGTCATTTCAAGGTAAATCGGAAGTTATTAGCCTATTTCAGGCGAACCATCATCAGATTCCGTCTTTATTTTACAAAGGAATTCTTAAAATAAAAACGGAAGCTGATGATGGTTCGCCTGAAATAGGCCAATAACTTCCGATTTGCCATGAAATAACATGTCTGCCTTAATTTTTCTTACATATATATTGTGTATTTGGCCAACAGTCTCTCAAATACGCAATACATATATATATATATATATATATATATATATATATATATTGTGTATTTGGCCAACAGTCTCTCTTTTATACAAATTAGACAAGGTATTATCATTAAGTTTTTTATATAATCTTTTTATTTGTTCCTACAATTTTTTTCTTTTCAAAACTCAAATTATATAAGAATTGTCCAAAGGTTTTGTAATTTCGAGCGCTTTCGGCTATACTTTTAGGTATAATCAAGAATGGTTTTTGTTTTACTTGTAAATAAAAAAGTGTAAAGTTTATATATATAGGGTCATATGTATGTTAAGTTCCGAACACGGGAAGCACATTGTTACCGTGTTCATAATTGATGTTATTGTGTAAAATTTCTCTTTTTTATTAGTATTAGTGGATCATCTACATGCAAAAGAACTTTAAAAATAATGGAAGTATTAGTGCATATATATATATATATATATATATATATATATATATATATATATATTCGTGTGTGTGTGTGTGTGTGTGTGTGTGTGTGTGTGTGTGTGTGTGTGTGGTCTTCCACAGCCAAATTGGTAACGGCTTCATTCAACTATAGGAGTAGTTTCTCTGAAAAAAGAGAAGGATACAGGTTCGGTACCGGTCGGGAGGTACATTTCTGTAGCGTAGGACTTCTTGTTTTAGGCCAGTTGATAGTAATTTCACATCTCAGTTCGTAGACCGAGCTTCGACTGAGACGTTCTTTGCCCCAAAAACAGAAAAATCAGCTGACAATTTCGTATTCGGGTGAAACACTTGACCTCCACGCCACTGGGATGAGATGTGACACGTGGTCGAGCGTAACCACTCATGGCATGGTCAAAATTGGCCAAGCCCCCACATACGCGGGTTCGGGCACCAAACTGGTATATTCTTATCAGCCGAGTCTGATTGAAGACAGTGTTCCGGCAGGGTCGAAGTACTGGCAAAGGTAGGCGCGTCGGCCAAGACTTGGCGCCGAAGGAATTTGTCCTTAAAGGGTATGGCTGAGGCGTGTGCTACATACGTCTTTCCCATTATCCTTTACCAGTTGTCAGTACTTCCACTTTGTAAACGGCATGAGAAGGCGATCGAGCGTTTGCTATTCTCCATTTTATGGAGAGGACGCAAACACTATGTCGACAAACGTGTCTGTTACCAACGTCCGTGTCACGGGGGCCTGGGAATGCCATACCTGATGGGCCATAAGGTTGCGTCAAGGTTGGTTTTTCTCAGGCGAGCGATTTCCGAAGACTCATTGCTTAGGGGGATAGTGAGGGACATGTTCCCTAGCCTTACTATCACTCCCCCCATCTCGAGGCGGTGCCGTAAGCCTCGAGAGCGATCGAGTTTTCTCCTCGAATGTCTGGCGGCCCTGCGGGCCATTCCACGGTCCAGTGACCTTTCACGGCCTAGGAGAGTCTTCCATGAGACCCAGGTTCGAATCTCACCAGGGTCGATTTGTCAGGATAATGACTTCTTTGGAAAGTGCCTGAAGTCTATATCACTTTGTCTTCTGAGTGGAATTTGATTGATGGAACTATTTGACAGCCGTTGTTTGTGTTAGCACAATGTCACAAGTCAATGTTAACCGAGGTTTCGAACGTAATGGACTTGAACAGACTGTTGACGCCAGATAATTTTGTTGCAGTATAAACCACAGGTACTGACTGCTAGTGTTGAAGAAACCTAAATATACCTGAGCAGACGTCTACCGTACCATCAGCCTTCTCTGTTGTCTATGACAGTCTGGAAAACGAACGTTTTAATCATTCGGCCCCGCGCTCAAAAAGCGGTACAAAGAACATGACAGAAGTCGGTGGTCATAAGTTTGAGTTTGACTTTTGTTTAATAGCATATCAACCTCTGTGGGTTATTTAATGCCCAAAAAACGTGGGGTTTTAAGGTGTTTTTTAATGTTCAGTTATAGTGAGGTTTATTTAGTCAGATTTTAATGAAAAGTTTTTTTTGTTATTTTTTTTTTAGAAAACTGAAGATATCTTCTAGTTTTGTATTAAAAAATGTATTGCTGGTAATGATTTTGTTTTCGTCAAAAATGTGTTATGGTAATAATTTTTTTTTTCCTTCAAAAATATATTTTTCTAGAAAAGTCTATATTTATACTTTCATAGTGTTTTGACCCCAGTTTTTGGGTTAACAATTTGCTCATAGCTGGGACCTTAACATGTGCTACCACTCTGGGTCGTATTGTACCTGGGAACAACAACAATGAAGAGGTTGTACCATGCTCCCCACAACCTCCAAATCGGAGGCCTTGCTGCTGGATGCAGTTTACTGTCATACCCAGGACCACGGGTGGTTATGAATTCAAATATAAATACAATGGATAAAATTATCTAAATTACGCAAAAATGAAAATAACGCTGATATCTCATTTTTTACAGATATATTTAACCAAAATTATATCTTGAAAAACTAAAGGTTAAATTGATTCAATAATATCACTTTTGGCGTCAACCATGACCTCAAGACAACTTCGAAACCTCTTGCAACTTTCCTGGATGGTCTCCTTGTTTAATTTGGTGAATACTGCTATCATCCTTGCCTTCAGTTCGTCTCTGGTGTTACGATGACGTTTGTTAGTCTCTCGTTCAACTGTGCCCCACATATAATAATCAAGGGGATTGAAAAGTTTTCGGAATTAGATAGCCAGATGTAAGAGGTGATGTGGTTGCAGAAGTTGTCAGACAGCCATGGTTGGGTTCTCCTTGTGTAGCATGGTGCAGAGTCTTGTTGCCAGACATAGGTTCTTTAGGCGGCCACTCTCTTGACCCAGGGTAGCATTACCTCCTCAAAGCAATTGATGTAGGCCTCCGTGTTGAGTCTGAGGCCCAATTTATTTTATACTACTATATATATATATATATATATATATATATATATATATATATATATATATATAAGCATGTGGTGTAGATATAGAAGAATCCACAGGAGTATCCTGTACGTACAGTGGTAGGATAACTCTCTAAATCGGAAGTATGGGCCTAGTTCAGGCGAACTATCATCAGCTTCAGAAGATTTTGTACTTCTTCAGAAGATTTTGTACTTCTTCAGATGATTTTCTACTGTACAGAAGATTTTACAGGAATCGTGTAAAATCTTCTGTACAATAAAAACGGAAGCTGATGATGGTTTGTCTGAAATAGGCCATACTTCCGATTTACCATGAAATAACGTGTCTGCCTATTTTTTCTTATATATATATATATATATATATATATATATATATATATATATACAAAAGTTTCTTATATCTCCTCTTCTCTCCTCCATCAACGGAACCAACAACCTGGGATTTTTGTTTTAATCGTTTCACCCCAAGTAAGGCGATAATGCCACTAAAACGCAAGGTGTTACAGGGAGTGAAAATAAAAGAGAATGAGAAGACTGACAATCCGAAAGGTTGACAAAAGGATAAAAAAGTTGGTTCAGAAAGACAGAAGATGGCGATTGACATTGAAGTTAACTTTTTAAAGATTGAATTTGTTTTTTTTTTTGTTTTTTGTTTTTTGTTTTGTTTTGTTTTTGTATTTTTTGCTATGTGATGTCAGTTCTTCAATATGGCAGTGAATGCTGGACAATATCATCAAAGATGAAAGAAAAACTTGAAACAGCTGAAATGTGGTTCTACAGAAGGATGCTGTGGATATCATGGATCGAGCATGTGAGCAATGATGAAGTTTTGGAAAGGATGGAAACGAAAAGGAAATTAATATTGAGTATCAGGAAGAGACAGCTAAAGTTCCTGGGACATGCAATGAGGAAGGAGGGCTTTGAGAACCTGATGCTAACAGGCCAGATAGAGGGAAAAAGAGGCAGGGGAAAACAGCGGATAACATATTTGAAGAACCTGAGCAGGTGGATGACAGAACGAGGGTTGCTTGGTGTAAGAGCCACCAGGGATAGAGAAACGTGGAAAGCCATGATCGCCTACATCTTGAAAGAACAAGGCACATAGAAGAAGAAGTTACGGAGGGAGAATGAAATTAAAGGGTGTTCCACCTGAGGGAAATGCGAGCAAAGAAACTGTTAGAGTAGAAATGCCGATTGCGTCTAGCTTGTTCAATAGTAAAACGGTGAAACCTAGTTGCCAATCCATTAGCATACTTAAACTTATGTAATTAGGGCACCAGTGAAAAAAGGTAGGGTTTTTAGGTATTTTTTTAATGTTTGGTTATAGCGAGAAGGTTGATTTAGTCAAATATTGAGGAAAACATTTTTTGTTTTTATTCTTTTTTATTTTAGAAAACTGAAAATGTCTTCTAATTTTGTGTTCAAAAATATTTTGCTGAGAATAATTTTTACTTAAAAAATGTCTTATGGTAATAATTTTTCTTAAAAATGCATTGTTGGCAATATGTTTCCTTCAAAAATGTATATTTTTTTATAAAATTCTATTTTTATGTATATATTTCTATAAAGTGTATTTTTATACTTTCATAGTGTTTTGACCTCAGTTTGGTGGTTAACTACTTGCCCATAGCTAGGAACCCTAACAGATGCTACCACTCCGGGTCAGAGTGGACCTGAGAACAACAGCAATTAAGAGGTGTTTCCATGCTCCTCACAACCTTCCAATCAGAGGCCTTGCTACCGGATGCAATTTACCGTCATACCCAGGACCCAAGAACCTTGAGATGTGCAGCACGAGTACCAGACTAGCTATGGCAACAGTATGCACGGACGAATGGTAGATTTATAAATATGCAAGACGGATTCTGGCGAGAAAAGCTTTCTGGCATGACGGCGTGAATCAACTTCCTTTGCAGTAGACAAGGCAATTTATTTTATATGATTGCTCTCCTTTAGGGGGAAACGTGCGCGCAGTTTGTTGCTAAATGCAAACAGTGTTCATTTTCCATCCAATGGGTTAATTTGATAAAAAAAAGGCACTACCTACATTGACTGCGTGTTCTTTCTTGAACAAACAGAAGATTTTCTTTTTTTTTTTTTTTTTTTTTGTTAGGGCATAATTAATTACATGATGGACATTTGAAATTAATTGGAACCATAAAAGTCTTCACTAAACCGTCTAACTAAAATAAAAAAATTAAAAAAAATAACTTCAGTATCACAAAAGTTAAGCTTTATAAAATAATTTCAGGTCCCACGGTGTAAAGTGTAAGATAAGTGAATGACATTTGCAAAGGTCATCAGGCGAAGGTTTTTTGTCTTGTTTTTTTTTTTTTTTTTTCCTGACAT